>MQUG01000423.1:0-47559 GCA_007213375.1 Steinernema feltiae | reverse complement strand
TTCCAAAGATAATTATCAATTTTGATTTTCACGCAGGATGTTGCAGGCAAAATTTAGTTTTTGGTAAAATATAATATAGCGTTAAAAATTGCGAGAACTCTCTGGTGGAATTAGTGAAATCTCACAAAAATCTGGAAATTGCTGTTTGGATTTTTCTACAGCCATTGAATAAGTCTGCATACACTGTTTTATGTCTCATGTCAGTTAAATCCAAAAATGAAAACAAAGTATGTATTCATCTTGCAGAGTGAAAAAACTTAAATTTTTGATACCACATTAAAAAAATGAAATGAAAAATTACCAAATAATACAACGATTAGATTGGTAGAGAAACGAAACTTCAAAAATTCAATTCGTTTATAACTTTCACTTCCTATAGCTTGAGCCAATGTTGACGCATCAACACTAAAAATCGGATGCTAATCAAATTAAGAAAAACATACTAGCAACTAACGATGCCATTACATTTCCAAAAGTTGAATAGTGTATTTAATTGTTTATTAAATTTGGATGATTTCGTTGCAAAAATTGGACCAAAAAAAAGAAGCCTGGTAATTTCGTTAGTGTTAGTCAAAAAAAGCAACAATTGGAATTCTTTGCCTTTGCATCTCGAAAAGAAAACGCTTTGACAAAAAATGAATAAAAACGAATAAAAAAAATCGATTGCGAGTTGGTCTGCAAAAAAAAGAAACGTTTTTTTATGTTTACAATAAATTAGAATTCGATAAGAAATAATAAAGGATGATAATTATGGCTCTGAATTTAATTTATTTTAAATTTTTAATATTAACCAAGAGTTGTAAAATTAAGTGAAGTGACGATGAGTTCTCAAAAAATTCCCAACAATAAGGCCATCAGAGCAATGTCACCAGACATTAATAAAGCAAGTCTCTTTGATAACCGAACAACGGCGAACTGAGACGATTAAAAATGCGTTAAAACCTTTCCATTCTGCAGACTTATAAAAGCATATAGTACAACAAAGCTATTGCTGTTTTAAAAACTTCCAAGTTTTCACTATTGGTTAGCTAAATGGAAGGCTCGGTCTTGAAGTAGAATGTACAAAAAAAGTATATTTTCATTTCTTTTTTGATTGCTGTTTAATTGCGATTTTCCCAAACCCAAACGAATATTTCCCTAAATTTCCCAAAAAAAAAATTTAAACCCAAACAAACGCAAAACGCATTTGGTCAGATAGTCAAATTACTTGGAAAAAAAAGTTGTTGCTACATGTTAAGATACTTGACTGGACGATGGTAAAATGGTAGAGCAGATATAAGCAGACACACTTGCAAAAATTAAAACGAATTTCAATTTCAAAGAGGGAGCTGTTGCAAAAATTGTTTTTGAAGAGATTGGATCAGAATCACGCCAAAAATTGTTTAAAAAATTTTTTGTTTATGGGCTAACACAAGGCCAGAGTCGAATTGCCAGAATTGATGCTGTTGGTCTAAAGGTTTAGAAAATGGATAATTCGTTTGCGCTTTGATTTAAAAAAATTGTTTGATTATGGTTTCATTCGTAAAGTGCAGACACCGTTTCTAAAAAAATAGAAAAATTCCAATTTAAATTTGAAAATAGTTTAAACTCAGAAAATCTGCTTTTAACAAATTAAACTCAGCTGAACTCAGCTTACAACATGAACCGATTTATAATAAAATGTTTGCAAACGGTAATCAGCTGTAAGGCACGAGTTTCTACTGCATGATTGCCTTACGGTTAGAAATTTGACCTTCAAAAAATGCACGTTCATCTTTATGTTATGCAGGACTATGCATTTGATTGCTCGTATTGTCGATTCCAAAACAATATGGGCGGTATAAACTGGCCAGTTTATACCGCCCATATTGTTTTGGAATCGTTTTTCCACCCAAACAATATAACGTCCAAGAATGTGTAGCTTTCGTCCAAATCTGTTTCTAAACCGATGTGGCAAAATTTTCGACAAAAAATAATATTATTTCTTCAGGGAAGACGCTTGAAATGATCTTACAAGTCAAGGGGCCCACACTTCAAATTTAAATAAATTACTGGCGGCCGTAAGAAAGACTATTAGGACTTGTGAGTGTCCAAAAATTTATTCAGGATCGAACAAAAGGCTTAATTTACCTCCTAATGAGCAAGCAAACCCCTTAACTTGTGATCAGACCAGTTGGTCACACGTCCCAATTAAACAACCACAAAATTGTTTTTTCAAGAACGAGAGCGTTATCTCCCAATTGCGAACAAACTGCTCATAATAATCAGTAAAAGAGCATTTGAAACCGCAAACTTGTTGATGCTAAAAATTTACGGTTGTGGTCATTTTCCAAAATTAAGGTCGAGTTATAAAAAAAGTGAATTAAACAACTTTTGAAACGATTAAATTTAGCAAAAAAAGCAAAATTTGCCGGATTTTCAGTTGCAACTGCACAGAAAGTTATTCCGTCGGACGCTAAAAAAAAGAAATTTCTCTCACGTCACTGTGTTTTAATCCAAAAACCGTAATCTGTCCCTGACAGCAGGTAAAAATGCAAAAAATTGCACTGCATAGTATAAAAGTGCAAGGAGGTTTTGAATATCACCGTCAAAAATTTAATCAATTAATCAATTTGCAAACCGCAAAATTGTTTGTTGGATTTTTACAGAGTTACCAAGAGTTCTGTTTGCTCTCCGAGTGTTCGTTTTTTGATTGTTGAGTCAAAGAGATCAGCTGAAAAACGGCTAAATCGGAAATCAATTTTGCGATATTAATAGCGCAAGGAGGTGAGAGGGGAAGTCGGCTGCAAATGGGGCGACGGCTTGAGCAAACATTCGAGAATACTTGGATGATTGCTTCCATGTTGCAACAGACGATGGTTCTTCTAAAATTCAAAAATCAATTCCGACAATCAAAAATCAAAGACAAAAGTAAGACCAAAATCAATCTAATTTTTCTGCATTTTTGTTCTAATTTTTTTCGCAAAATTTTATCTAATTTAATTCATTTATGCGCAGTCGATTGAATCAAGTTTTGAATCAAATCATTGAATCTAAAAAATTAAGCTGCAAATTGAGCGAACAAACGAACAGCAAACAAACCTCCTTAACTTGCGTTCAAGTTCGAGTAGACTATGTTGCATACGGAAAAGCTCAAAAATTTAATCAACGTTTTGTGATTTTTTGTTCGTCTTTCTGTATTTTTGATCAAAGAATCAAAGTAACTTGTGTTGATGATCGAGTAGACCGACCAGTCGGTCCCATGTTGCAATTGGAGAGAACATCGCACTCCCAAAAATTTAATCAACGTTTTGTGGTTTTTCGTTCAAATTTTGTGAATTTTTTATATCAAAAATATAATCTCCCGATTGCGACCAAACTGTACGTAATAATGCGAAAAAGAGCGTTTGGAACCGGGCAAATGTGGATGCTAAAGATTTATCGTTGTGGCGAATTGAGTTAACTAAAATTAATCTGAAAATTGAGCGAACAAGCGAACAGCAAACAAACCCGCTTAACTTGTGTTCATGTTCAAGTACACCACCAGTTACTCTGCTCACATGTTGCAATTGAAAAGAACATCGCACGCTCAAAAATTTACTCAACGTTTTGTGATGTTGCAATTGGAAACTTCACTCCTTCAACAAAAATCTTTTGGTCAATTTACTGCCCGATTTTTTTACTAAAAAACATTTGTGTAGAAGATTGGTTAATTGCATGATGCAAGTGAATGAACTGTAATGCAACTGAATCCGCAAAAATTTACTCCGCAAAAACGTTTTGTGATTTTTCGTTCAACTTTCTGTATTTTTTTTAAGAACAAACGTGTATTTAACCTCACGAAACTGCTCGTAATAAATAGCAACACACGAGCCTTTGGAACCGCAAAATTGTTGATGCTAAAGAATTATGGTTGTGTGATTCTTAAAAATTGAAGGTAAATTTAAATAAGGTGAGTTAAAACAACTTTTTAAAGCAAAGTGAATAGCCTGGACACTGGACAAAATGTTGCAAAATCTTTAAAAAAAATGAATTTTTGCTTCAATATTTTTGAGGAGTAAACTTTTCATCACGTCCTTGATTTTTCGATTTTTCAGTTTGAATTAGTTCATCGTATGTCAACACATCTTGCAATTGCGCAAGTTTTTGCATTACATGCTTTCAGGAGAGATAACCGATGCTTTTGCATACAAATACAGTGTATTTGTCAAGGACGTGTTGAAAAGTTTACTCCTAAAAAATATTATCACTTTTGCATTTTTTGCTCAGTAATCAATTTAAAAGAGTAATACTACGTGACAAAGACAAAAATTGCTTTGTAAATCCGAGAATTTACAATTATTTCAAGATTTTCAAGTTCAAGCAATATCTAAAAGTTGAATTTAAAAAAATTATATGATGCTTTTTAAACTTTGCCAGTAAAGTTGTTTTTTATTTTATCTGATAGTCTGTGAAACAACAGTCGGCAAACTCTGCAAGAGATGTACTTTTAAGCTTTTAATTTGCACAAAAAATAATTTGATCTGAAGGTCGAGTGGTCGAGATAGTTCATAAAAAACTGGCAAAAATTGGATTTTTTAATTATTGACAAATTGAATAATCCGAATAATTCTTTATTAAATTTGCACTTGCGGATCTTTAAAATTATAGTGATTCTCGTGATTCTTTACTGTAAATTTATACCAAAAAACGTAATTCCTCATGTAAGTAAGACAGAACGAATAGCGCGATGCGTATTAAAAACGTAAAAACAATTACAAAAAATAACTTGACTAAAATGCTGCTGGTCATAAGCAAATATTTGAACTAATTCGTAAACTTATTTAAAAAAATAATAAAACATCGTCGTTAGGAGTGAAATTAAGTGAACAGCGTTTGAAGACATTGACTATTTTAGTGAGTAACCCTTTCAAGTTCAAAAATTCAGTGCGTTTATGAAATAATTCAATAAAGCAAAAACAGATTGCAAAAAGGTCAAACATTTCCTGTAAAATTAAAAAGAAAATTAAATTAAAAATTCAAGTTGAAGCATAACAACAGTGAAAATTATGGTATTGATTTTTCGTATATTGAGTTTAACAAAACGTTTAATTTGATTTATTATTTGTAAAAATGTGTTGCATTTAAATTTTTTATGTTGCCAGTTTGTTTGTTGCTAATACTGCAGTTGAAGCTTTCAGTTATCAAAAAAATTTTCTACATAATTTACGATTAATTTGCAAACATTTTTAAACAAAAATTGCTTGAATGAATTTGTAATCTATTCTACTGTTGGCAATGACATTGACATCATCAAACCAACAAATCTCTTTTGAGAATAATCCAGAAGAATCACACAAAAGTTTATGGACAACTGTGGTGTCAAATGTGCAACAAATCCTTGATTGCTCGACCGCAAGACCAATGAATGGCACCGCGGAACCACAAAGCTGAAGGACAAAAATGAGGAAGCAAAAAGAAAAAAATGTACTTGCGCACTTGCGAACTTGCGAACGTGAAACTTGCGAACATCAGCAACGGGAAATGGCAGCTGAAGATCACCGAATGGAGCCGGCCGACAACGAGACTTATAGGAAGACCACATATGCGCTCGAGGGATGAGCTCGTAAAGAAAATTTGGGAACAATTGTGACAGCAGCGTGCGAGAAGAAAAATTGCGACGTTGGCATAGAACTTGGTTTTTTGCCAGATCACGGTTTTCTTCGCTTTTTTGGTCGATTTGGTTTGACGCTTGGTGTATTCCGGGTCGGTAATTCAATGTCGCGAAAAACTCTTATGGCATCAGAATCACGCAAAAATGCTTTAATTATATTTCAACTTTTAAAAATTTATCAATTTATCGAACACCAAGCTAGATTTCAGAGATCACGTGGCTGTTGCCCGTTTTATGTAATTAGACGCCGCTGAACCCACAGCATTGACATCTTCCACCTGACTCCGTCCGAACATCTTCCGAATCTCCTGCCTGTAGAGCGTCGACTGCGTGTAGTAGACAAAGAACGGCGTTGCAATGTTCACGTTGCAGAAGATTCCGATCGTCAATTCCGCCGCGGTGTACACGCGTCGACTGAAAACGCCATCTGTTAATTTTCGATTGAGCGCGCCGCTATGTCTCTTACTCTGGACTAACAATCAACGCGATGGAGCATTTGACCATCGTGGCGAGCCATCCGCAGATATACACCGATATCATTGTGCTGAGCGAACGGTTGATCCTCTTGTACTCGGTCATAGACACTAATTCACTTTGTTTTAAAAGAGATCATTCCAAAAAATTCTCAGATTTTTCTGGAATTTTGTCTACCCCCACCCATTTTCGACTCTTCCCATCACAATGCTGCAATCAGAATTTTTGTAGCAGAACTCAGTCTTGAGTAATATACATTTACTAAATTTGATTCGTTTGAGTTTTGGTTTAAAAAATTCTGTTAAAAAACCAAGAAAGAAGAAAGAAAATTCAAATTTAAAATTTGCTTGTTTTACCTGGAGTAAAATACGTTAAAATTTGATATAGATTTGTTGGTCTATAGGTTTAAAATGAAATTGATTCGTCTGAGTTTTGATTTAAAAACTAAGATTTTGATTTTATTTATGAAATGCTTCTAGTATAAAAATTAAAAATATAATTAAATTAAATTAGCAAAGCAAGCAAAGGTCTTCTGGACCTTCCAGTAAACCTCATTTGGCATTTGCTAACTTGCAATTGCGATAAAGAAAGAGGAGCTAAATTGCAATTAATTGAGTAATAAAACCTTTGATTTTTTGCTCAGCAATTAATTAAAAAATTCAATGCTTTGAAGCCCACAAACGTACACAAATTACTAAAATTTTTCTCGCAATTTTTTGAATTTTTCTGGTTTAATAAACAAATTCGGGATTAAGAAACAAACCGCAAAATTGTGAAGGTTGAGTGTTCGCGGTTGAGGTGGCCAATGTGCCGCAATCCAATCACTGTGAGACCACTGATTTTTACTTTTATATCTCAGGACTACGCTGTTCTACAAAAATTCTGATTGCAGCAGCAAAAACAGAAACTCTGAGACTTTTTTTTTTGGAGCGATGTCCGTGTCCCTTAAAGCCTTAGTTTCAGGTCCGTGAGCCTACCATTGATAAACTTTGTAAGCGCAAAGTAGACGCCAATCACCCCCAGGTTGATTACAGTACACGCACCAAACCAGACGTTTATACCTGCCCAGTTTATACCTGCCAGTAAAGTTGTTTTTTATTTTATCTGATAGTCTGTGAAACAACAGTCGGCAAACTCTGCAAGAGATGTACTTTTAAGCTTTTAATTTGCACAAAAAATAATTTGATCTGAAGGTCGAGTGGTCGAGATAGTTCATAAAAAACTGGCAAAAATTGGATTTTTTAATTATTGACAAATTGAATAATCCGAATAATTCTTTATTAAATTTGCACTTGCGGATCTTTAAAATTATAGTGATTCTCGTGATTCTTTACTGTAAATTTATACCAAAAAACGTAATTCCTCATGTAAGTAAGACAGAACGAATAGCGCGATGCGTATTAAAAACGTAAAAACAATTACAAAAAATAACTTGACTAAAATGCTGCTGGTCATAAGCAAATATTTGAACTAATTCGTAAACTTATTTAAAAAAATAATAAAACATCGTCGTTAGGAGTGAAATTAAGTGAACAGCGTTTGAAGACATTGACTATTTTAGTGAGTAACCCTTTCAAGTTCAAAAATTCAGTGCGTTTATGAAATAATTCAATAAAGCAAAAACAGATTGCAAAAAGGTCAAACATTTCCTGTAAAATTAAAAAGAAAATTAAATTAAAAATTCAAGTTGAAGCATAACAACAGTGAAAATTATGGTATTGATTTTTCGTATATTGAGTTTAACAAAACGTTTAATTTGATTTATTATTTGTAAAAATGTGTTGCATTTAAATTTTTTATGTTGCCAGTTTGTTTGTTGCTAATACTGCAGTTGAAGCTTTCAGTTATCAAAAAAATTTTCTACATAATTTACGATTAATTTGCAAACATTTTTAAACAAAAATTGCTTGAATGAATTTGTAATCTATTCTACTGTTGGCAATGACATTGACATCATCAAACCAACAAATCTCTTTTGAGAATAATCCAGAAGAATCACACAAAAGTTTATGGACAACTGTGGTGTCAAATGTGCAACAAATCCTTGATTGCTCGACCGCAAGACCAATGAATGGCACCGCGGAACCACAAAGCTGAAGGACAAAAATGAGGAAGCAAAAAGAAAAAAATGTACTTGCGCACTTGCGAACTTGCGAACGTGAAACTTGCGAACATCAGCAACGGGAAATGGCAGCTGAAGATCACCGAATGGAGCCGGCCGACAACGAGACTTATAGGAAGACCACATATGCGCTCGAGGGATGAGCTCGTAAAGAAAATTTGGGAACAATTGTGACAGCAGCGTGCGAGAAGAAAAATTGCGACGTTGGCATAGAACTTGGTTTTTTGCCAGATCACGGTTTTCTTCGCTTTTTTGGTCGATTTGGTTTGACGCTTGGTGTATTCCGGGTCGGTAATTCAATGTCGCGAAAAACTCTTATGGCATCAGAATCACGCAAAAATGCTTTAATTATATTTCAACTTTTAAAAATTTATCAATTTATCGAACACCAAGCTAGATTTCAGAGATCACGTGGCTGTTGCCCGTTTTATGTAATTAGACGCCGCTGAACCCACAGCATTGACATCTTCCACCTGACTCCGTCCGAACATCTTCCGAATCTCCTGCCTGTAGAGCGTCGACTGCGTGTAGTAGACAAAGAACGGCGTTGCAATGTTCACGTTGCAGAAGATTCCGATCGTCAATTCCGCCGCGGTGTACACGCGTCGACTGAAAACGCCATCTGTTAATTTTCGATTGAGCGCGCCGCTATGTCTCTTACTCTGGACTAACAATCAACGCGATGGAGCATTTGACCATCGTGGCGAGCCATCCGCAGATATACACCGATATCATTGTGCTGAGCGAACGGTTGATCCTCTTGTACTCGGTCATAGACACTAATTCACTTTGTTTTAAAAGAGATCATTCCAAAAAATTCTCAGATTTTTCTGGAATTTTGTCTACCCCCACCCATTTTCGACTCTTCCCATCACAATGCTGCAATCAGAATTTTTGTAGCAGAACTCAGTCTTGAGTAATATACATTTACTAAATTTGATTCGTTTGAGTTTTGGTTTAAAAAATTCTGTTAAAAAACCAAGAAAGAAGAAAGAAAATTCAAATTTAAAATTTGCTTGTTTTACCTGGAGTAAAATACGTTAAAATTTGATATAGATTTGTTGGTCTATAGGTTTAAAATGAAATTGATTCGTCTGAGTTTTGATTTAAAAACTAAGATTTTGATTTTATTTATGAAATGCTTCTAGTATAAAAATTAAAAATATAATTAAATTAAATTAGCAAAGCAAGCAAAGGTCTTCTGGACCTTCCAGTAAACCTCATTTGGCATTTGCTAACTTGCAATTGCGATAAAGAAAGAGGAGCTAAATTGCAATTAATTGAGTAATAAAACCTTTGATTTTTTGCTCAGCAATTAATTAAAAAATTCAATGCTTTGAAGCCCACAAACGTACACAAATTACTAAAATTTTTCTCGCAATTTTTTGAATTTTTCTGGTTTAATAAACAAATTCGGGATTAAGAAACAAACCGCAAAATTGTGAAGGTTGAGTGTTCGCGGTTGAGGTGGCCAATGTGCCGCAATCCAATCACTGTGAGACCACTGATTTTTACTTTTATATCTCAGGACTACGCTGTTCTACAAAAATTCTGATTGCAGCAGCAAAAACAGAAACTCTGAGACTTTTTTTTTTGGAGCGATGTCCGTGTCCCTTAAAGCCTTAGTTTCAGGTCCGTGAGCCTACCATTGATAAACTTTGTAAGCGCAAAGTAGACGCCAATCACCCCCAGGTTGATTACAGTACACGCACCAAACCAGACGTTTATACCTGCCCAGTTTATACCTGCCCAAATAATAATGGTCATTCATATTGCGTTTTCGTCTCTTTTCCAGAATAGAGCCACAAGACTTGCTCGACGTAATGTATAACCTTGCAGTTTGATGTTCAAAAAAATAAAATAAATTAGCCTTAATTATTTCTATAATACTTGAGAATTAGATCAACGATTACATCGAAAGAAATGTGCCATTTGTTCAAAAATTAAAGCATTCCAACCAGAGAAAAGTTAATTTTTAGATTTAAATAAAAGCGATTACTATGCCTATACCTATGCATTTCCGCACACCAAACTGAAAATTTAGTTGAAAACCTATTGGTGGACAAAATGCTCTCATGTAAATGTTCAAAGCGTTGATGACAAAAATTTGAAAATCGATTGAACAAAGGGCAGGTATAAAACTCGTTTGAAAACTGTAGAACAGCGCCGAGATTAGGAAACCAAAAATTATGGAACATTTGAAAATGTTGGAATTGGAGTGCATTAAGCAATTGTAGAGCAACGTAGCAACATAATTGATCAATTAGAGCGGATTTGGAGAATAAAAAAACAACTGTTACAACTGAAATCTATTTTAAAAAATGTATTTATAAAAAATTAAGCTTGATGTTTGAGTGTTTGAGGAAGTGTAGTTGGGTTTCTAGTGGGGCGTGGAGTCGTCCTATATCTTGTCCAACGACAAAAATTACTATTAATTTTCTCGCATTTGTAGATAAAAAACAAATATTAATAAAAGTTCAAGCTATTCTCGTTTTTGTCTCTAATATTCTTGTGTGGCTGCCATTTGTTACAAAATCTAAGCGTTCCAACCAGTTCGAATTTTTTGTTAATTTTTGTTAATTTTTAAATTAAAATAAAAGCGATTATTGGCGGTTTCCATTTCCGCACACCAAAATTTTAATTCAGGCGTTTCGGAGCAAAGCGGTTAACAAATTTCCGTTGCTCCATTCAACTTTCCAAAGTGTTCGTTTTCCACCAAAAATTCTAACCATTCTAACCATCTACACTTTGATGCAGTAATCAATAAATCTTCCTTCGACGAGGCTGTGAAATCCAAAAACTAAAAAAAGGAATAAAAAAACTGAAGGAAATCCTAGGGTGGATGATTTGTTTGACAAACCGCCAATGCACCAAAAAAGACGTTAATTGAGGAGGTTCTTCTATCACATAATTTCTTAATTATTTAAATTATTACAACGCAAGGGGCCATAGAAATTAGCTGCTGCTGTGAAATGATTTTTATTTCATAGCGTCTGATAAAGTCAAAAAAAATTACAATTCCATTTAATTATTTATTAAAATTGTTTGTTTCACAAAGGATGGAGAAGGCTTTCAACACAAACACTGACGGAAAACGTCAAAAAAAGACCGTTCAAACGCCTTCAAAAATGGTAGTTCACGTATTTTTTAAAGCTAGGAATATACAAACAATTAGCATCGTGAAATACAAGCAACCGATTTAGCCAGCAAAATTTATTTTGAATATTGTTTTTAATTTAAGGAAAAAACTAAATTTGCCAAAACCGTTTTTAAATCCGTTGCCTCCGGCAGGATTAAGCAAAGCAGTGAACAAAAAGTAACTTGTATTTTAGAAACAAATTTTAGATCATTAAAAATTTATGGTTTTTTTAATTAATGCGCGGTAGTAGAAAAATAGCTCTTACAGAATGATGGCAAAAATTAGAAAATCGATGATACAAAGGGCGGTACACAACTCGATCGAAAACTGTAGAACAGCTCAGAGATTAGCTGGATTCCGAGTCTCCCGCGGAGAAAATCGCCCGCGCGATGAGCCGCAAGCGAATCGCGGAGGTAGAAAAGTACTGGAGGTGAATAGCGGCGAGACCACTAGTAAAGTTATTATTTTAAAAACATACATGAAAATCGCGAAGCGCGCCGCGCGCGTTCAGAGTTCTGCGATTTTCGCGCATGTGCGGGACAGCTGAAGAAACTCTTGTAACATTCGATTTTTTTATTTGTGCGCTGTGAAAATATCAATACAAGGACATCACGAGGTTGCACAACATTTATCGATCATTAGAGTCCTCTGATAGCATCAAAAAGCAAGATTTTAGAGCTCGATGCCTGACTTGTGAGCTGTACATCCCACCAAAGTCGTTCATTGGCCAGAATTCCGGTCAGGCGCGCCTTCATGACTATTTAAACCTTATTTCAGACCAGGCTGCAGTTGGAAAACGCAAAAAAACTCATGTTAACGCGGCAGTCCATCTAAAAAATTTACTGCAAACACATTTCCAGCATGAAATAACGTTAGTCTACTCGGTACAGTCGAAAACCTGACTGAAATCATCGAAAACATAGTAGAAAACAGTGAAATAGGAAAAAATCGCAGCCGCGGGTCATTTCAATCTAGGGTCCGGCCAGGCGGGGTTGCGATCGCACGGTTGCCGCAGCAAGTCCCGCTTTTGCACTCTGAACACTTGCGCGATGGCGCAGCTTGCGATTCCTCGCGCGGGGCCTCGCGCGGGATACTCTGAATCCAGCTATTAGGAAACCAAAAATTATGGAACATTTGAAAATGTTGGAATTTTCGCATTAAGCAATTGTAGGGCAACGTAGCAACTGTCCATTGACAGATAAATAGAGATTTTGAAAGTTCGGTCAACCGTAACGCCTGTTCAAACAGCGCGTTAACTGGAAAACTCAGCATTAAAAATTTACACCTCGACCGACCGATCTATCAGTAAGTTGTTTTTCTGCACACAAACGACAGTTTCAAACAGTCAACAACTTCGTGCAACAACAAAAAAATTGAAACGTGTGTTCGCTCTCTTGTTTGAATGCTTGAAAACTGCTTGTAGTACAGCGGAAAATGAGCATTTGGAAGCGAAAAATTGTTGATGCTGAAGATTTATCGTTGTGCGGACTCTCAAAAATTAAGGAATTTTAAATAAGGAGTTAAACCAACTTTCTAAAACAAAGCCTGGAAACGGGACAAAATGCTGCGTCTTAAAAATATGAATTTAAAAATCAAGTATTACTTTTGCGATAGCGTTATTAATTTAAAAATTTAATACAACGTGACAAGACAAAAATTTCTTCGTAAATCCGAGGATTTACGATTAATCAAATCTAAAAGTTGACTTTAAAAAATTAAATTTTGTATTAAAATTTTGCCTCAGGTCATTTTGCCTCAGGTCAAAAACTTCAAATTTGCAAGAAGTGTTGATTTATGATGAATTATCTCATTCGTACAAATCGAAAAATCAAACATTAATAGTGTAAGGAGGTGGAGCAGCGTAACCCCCCAAAAATTTAATCAAACTTTTGCGATTTTTCGCTCATCAATTAGATTAAAACTTAGTACTACGTCACAAAGACTGTAATTGCTTGCTTGCTTAGTAAATCAGTGAAAGCTTAAGTGAAAGCAAAAAAGCTTAGTGAAAGTCACTGTGACAAAAATCCGATGATTACAATTGTTTCAATTGTTTCAAGGTTTTCCAGTTTAAGTAATATCTAGAAGTTGAATTTAAAAAATGAACTATTTCTTGCATTTTAAAGCAATTAACACTCAAATTTATATGATTTAATGTTTTTATATTGATGCAAACTGTGGCCTTTAAAGCTCAAGATCTGTTAAAACTTTTGCAATTTTTTACTCAACAATAAATTTAAAAATTTAATACACTGGTGTGCAAAAGTATAGGTTTTTGATTTTTTTTTGCTATTACTGACTCAAGCAAGTCGTTCAGGAGAACGCTCTGGATATTGTTTAAGTTCAGCCTAAAAATATTTAACTGCGATAACGTTTTTTTTCTGTAATAGCGGTGGGGGCCACAAAAAATAGTTCATTTTGTGTGATTTAAGTTATTTTTTGTTGTTTTTGTTTTAAAATGAATTTGTAAACAAATTTTGCAAAATGTAGTTTAAAATTTGGGTTTTGAAATTGGATGGTAATAACAATTAGAATGTGGCAGAATAAAAATAAATAACACTATGCATCCAAGGAAAGAAAAAATCCACGAAATGTACTAAAACTTTTCTAGATTTTAGACTGAATCAATTCAACTCAGTTTAAATTATCATATTTAAAAAGTAGCCGGATAGGTTCCCATTATTAAAACAACATTATCAACAAAAAAAAATAACTTTTTAATGTTCGATTATTTATCTATCAAGGTATCAAGGAAGGTATTTATCAGGTGTTGGAAAAGTTTAAGTTAAAATATCTTGAATTGCTTTGATTAGAGTATTAGAGTTGATTTTCAGACTTTTTAATTTCAAAGTTTTTAAATATTTGTAAATATTAGTGCAAATGCTATTGCACATAAATCCCCCTCTATAATAAGCGCAAACCGACGGTATGTTTGTGTGTCTGTGTGATTTCACCCGAGTCATTCGAGACGTTGAAACGACCGGTCGTTCAGAAAACGCAACACTCACGTCTTTCAAACGTTGCAATGAGGATAGATGTCCGGTGTCTCGTTTGGTAATGAACCGGTTGTTTGATAGTAAGAGGCAACGTTCAGCAACGGATTAAAGTGGAATCAAATGGATATTAGATCTGTTGGTAAGTGCGAAAATGAAAATTATTGCGATGTGCTTGAATTTTGCGCGCGCTCCAGTTTAGTATTCAAAATCAACCACATTACAATTTAAATAGAGGCGCGGATTGCGCGCGCTTCAGCGTTTATATGTAAACCTTAAAATATAAATCTTTGATGTGATCAAAATGTGAACAAAAATAATCAAAATAATTATTCGAATGAAAATGAAAAGCAAAAAAAAAATATAGTTATAAGATTTATATTAAAACCTATTTTTTTGTTGGTTTTTGATGGCAACATAGGATGGAATAAAGTGGAAAAAGTTTGAAAGATTTGATTAAATGAAGAAGGTGTTGAATCTTCAAAATTGCTAACCGACTAACATTTAACTAGTCTAGTCAGTTAAAAACTTATGGAGGTACCGGAATGATTTAAGGCGTACCGGATAAAAGTAAGGGGTACCGGAATGAAATTATAATACTTACTTTAATAAACCTGTGATCAACAAAAAATTACACGACAACAACGAGAATTTAAACGTTATGAATCCTCCGTTTTATTGGCTAAGTAGAGGCTCACTTTGATGCCTAAATTTGAGACCGCCACCTAAAGCTAAATCCACTCCGCGGCCATCATAGAAGTCGCGTATCGTGAAGTCGCGTTTTTTGAAGCTTTTAATCTCATGATTAATTGTCTGATATAACAAAGAAAAGAAAAAATTATTCAGCGAATAAAATTATTCAGCGGCTAAAATGTGAAAAAGTTGAATATTCATCTTCGAATGTTCAAAAAAACAATTAAACATCAAAGCAAAGTTTCAAATTCAATTTAAAATTAAACGCCTTGGGTCTGAATAAAACAATATTCTGTATTCGATTAGTAATAACAACAAACGGACCAAAATAATGAGATCTGTTCCGTAGCATTTAAAGAAATACGCTAACCGGTTGTACTATATCACGCTTAACGAAACCCCCAAAAAGATTAACTATTATCTAAATGCTTAATGAATTTGAAACTTGAACTTTGGTACTTGAAATTATCTAGACTTTCATCCGACAAAAAAATGTTCTTTTGTGTTTATTTTTGTTTTGCGGTTTTGCAAGGATTCAATCCGCTGTTTGCAGCCCCGGTTTTAAAAGATTGTTTAACCTGAATTAAACTTAGAACAAGATTTATTCACACTTTTTCTGACCAATAAAAATGTTTTGCCAAATTTTCGGTAAACTATCTTAAATTAATATTTTGACGCTAAAATTGTTCGTTAAAAATTAAATAAAAAATTAAATTGGTGTTCGCATCAAATCGTAACGTTATTCGATAATTTAAATTAGAAATCGCGGTTTGACGTTTACTGAACAAAAATGTTACAATTATAACTGCACTGAAGACGAACGGCCCACTGTTGTGTTTTGATGCCACCGAAAGCTGAGCTGAACTGAAAAAAGTTGAGCTGAACTGAACTGAAAAGCAAAAATGATTTTAAAAAATTTTTAAATAAAAAATTCAAGAATTCAACGTTTTCGTGTGATAATAAATTACAAACCGCTGTAATAAAGGCTTTAAGGGCCAAAGCCCAAGAATGACATGATTACATGTGACAAAAACTAAATGTGTTCGAATTGAAAGCTAAAGTTCAAAATAAAGTCTTGGAAAGCAGCAAAAAATAAAGTCAGATTTTTCTGGGCGAATTAATTTGGCGGACCAAATAAACTGAAAATATCATTGAAATATCTATGTTTTGAAATTTACTGTGGCATAATTTATTTTATATTTAATTTAATTTTTAATTTAAAAAGATTCATTGTCAAACCGTATTTAAAATGATCTAACAAGGCAACAAAAACTGATTCGTTTTAATCAAATCTCGCTTCTGTTAGCTGAGCATAAAAAAATAATAATTAAGCATAAAAATTTATGCAATGAATCGGTCTTGAGTGCTTCTGTGCCTTTACTTTATTTTAATCTCGGTTCACAGCAAAATGTTAAAAAGAAAAAGAACGTCATCATCAAAAATTCGAAAAAACGACAGCAAAACCAATGTAAAAGGAGGTATTTAGTAATGAGTAGTTTGAAAAGTGAAGGGCGCGTTTTTTTTTAACTCAAAAAAGCACCCAAATAGGTTTTCGCACATTATTAACAAAGCTACAGTTCACAAAAAGGAACCTTTGTTTGTGGCAGTTAGTGGTGTTTGTCTGTGTGATTTTTTAAACATCCATAACAACAATTGGAAAGATCATGTGCAAAAACAGTTAATAGTCAATTAGTAAAATGGTAAAAAATAGTTTGAAAAAAATGGCATTTTGCTTTTGGCATTTCTAACAAATTTTGCTTTTGTTAGCTAAGCATGGGCCGCCGACAAAAATACAAATTAAATTAATTAAAAAGACAAATTAAAAGGACAAATTAAATTAAATGAATCACGCATAAAAATGTTTTTTGCTTTATTGTAATCTCGGTTCACAGCAAAATGTTAAAAAGATCTAAGGACAATATCATCATCAAAAATTCGAAAAAACGACAGCAAAGCCAATCCCTGCAATGTGAAAGGAGGTTTTTAGTGAATTTACTACAATTTACTACTTATTGTTGGTGATAACTTTGTGGTCAGAATAAAGATTTTGAATTTAAAAATTTTTTAATATTAATTACAAAAATTCATGTTTAGAAATCATTATTTCAAGAAGAAAACTGTCAGGAAATTATTTTACAAACTTTTTTCTTAAAAAAGGAATTTCTTAAATCATTTAGCTTTAAACGATATCCTGTTTTCGGTTCAGAACAAACGCGTGGAACTTCCGAACATTGTATGAATCAAAACATCAAATGTATGAAAAAAAGCAAGGAAACACAACGTTCAAAAATTTAATTCTTAGTTCAAATTCCCCGAACCAAAAACTTGTGGTGCTGCCTAAAATCTAAGCGCTGAAACACAATTCAAAGAAAAACGACCGTATCGTATTATTTATCAAAGAAGTTCAAATTTGATTAAATTTTAAATTTATTTTGTCTCCACCTTTGCCTGATGGGCTTTTAAGGTACAATTCTATAATCTCTGGTGAATCTTTAATTCACCCACCCTACGCACCTTCTATGACGTACTTTTATGTCCCCATAATCAAGATTAAAAATCGAAAAAATTTTTTTAAATTATAATTTTAATTTCCATATTCTAATAGTAATTCTTAGGATTGTCGCGCTGGAATCGAGACGCAAGCCTTGAAAATAGGTCTTGTGGCGCTAAGACGTCGCAAGCGATTACATAAGCACGCTGGTGAAAATTATGTACTTGTCGATTTAAGTTAACACATAAAATTTTTGTTGTTGCTCTAAACCGATAATAAAAAACAATGCAATGCAAATACAAAAATTAAAAAGCCCGAAAATTGGATTTTTTTTTGTTGACAAATTGAATAATCCGGTTAATTGTTTATTTAATGCATGATTCTTTTATATTCAAAAATTTCTTCGCTAACCTTATTTTAATTTTATACCGAAAAGGCTTAATTTATCTCCTTATGTAGTGCAAACTAAATTGTTTAAAACCGAGGATTTACGGTTTCAAGGAAAAAATAAAAGTTGAACACTTTAAAAACCTTTAATTTTAGTCATATCACTGCTAGTAACTTAAAGCTCTTTTAGAAATTAAACCGTAATTTTGTTTTATTAGTGGCAAATTGTGGCTTCGAAAGCTCAAGATGCACTAAGAACGTAAAAATTTAAATTTGTTCGCAAAAATCTGCAAGAATTTCATTTTAATTTGCGCAAATGTTTTTTAATAAAATCAGGTAGTAAGAGGAAGTTATAAGATTAGTTGGGCTAACAAAGGTTTCTCAAATGTACCAGTAAACCTGTTTCGACACTTGCTAATTTGCATTTATCAGTGAAATATCACAGGTCACTTTAAAAAAATAAAATCGTACAATCGATCAAAGCCAAGTTTGTATTTTTATTGTTTTGAAGATGCCAGAGGTCAATTCAAAGACACAAAAAAATCGACAATTCAATTAGATCATTATAAATAGTGCAAGGAAATCAGAGGAAAGTAAATAAATTTTTTTTGTGATTTTTCGGTCAAGAATTAATTAAGAATTGGATGCTTTGATTCCGGCTAATGTACACAAAATTAACTAAATTTTGTTTCCCTTTTTTTAGTCAAGTAATCCGTTGTTGTGCGATTAGATCAATAAGTACAAAAAAAGTGTTTGTTTTCTCTAGCAACAGCAAACGGAAAATGTACACCAATGCAAAAAAAATTAAAAGAAAATGAGTCCAAGTGCATTGCAGTGAGTGAACAATGAAGCACATGACAAAAATAAAAAAACAGTTTTGTTCTAACGAACGATGACCGAATGTTGAATGAATTACAAATTCAGCATTCTCAATTAACTCAATTTCTCAACAGCATTCTCAATGCATTTATTACAAAAACTCATCAAAGTTGGCCGCAAAATTATTATTGTTGAATTGTTTTGCATGAGAATTGCGTATTTGCTCATTAGCACATCGGACAAATGAACAAATAGCGCTAATCTTTGTTCTTCTTCTTGACGCTCTATTTCGTCGTAAAAATAATAAAATAACAATTTATTTAATTTAATTGATTAATCAATTTAAATTTTGATGCTAACAGCGAAGTTGAAAAATATTTTTAGGAATTTAGGATAACCAATCAAAACAGTTTTGAAATTGCATGCTATTCTCGTTTCCAAAAAATTATTTTAAAAAATTTGGTTCCAGATTCCACCGCAGCGAGCCCAAAACAGCGAAACAATAAGAAGCAAATTAAAACTTTGTTTAAATTCCAACTTTAAATTGCAGCAACTTATGGCCATTGGATTTGTGTTATGGTCACTCTTAAATAATTATGGGCATTCATATTGCGTTCTTCCAGAATAAAGCCACAAGACTTGCTTGACGTAATGTATAATCTTACACTATTGATTGAATGTAAAATCTATTAAATTAAATTGAATTGACTAACGGCGGACACTGGAAGCGACGACAAAAATTTTGAGGTCCATTCTTTCCTGTAAATAACCGTAATGACATAATTGACGTTCATTTAATGACATAATTTTTAAATTATTAAAACGCAGTATACAACGCAAGGGGTTGGAAATTAGCTGAAGTTGTAAAACTATTTTTTAAACTTTCAAATAATTACAATTTTCTTTAATTGTTTGTTTTGTTTAGAAAATTTGTTTAGAAAAGGAAGTTCTTACGACCAGTTCACAAAACTGCACGGATGAAGATGGAACAAACGTGCAAAAAATGATTGACGTTAAAAAGTGAAACCGTAACGCAGTATGAAGGCATTAAAAAAAGCGGTTTTTAATGTTTTTTTTATTAGCGAGCGGTGCCGAAAATTTATCCAAACTGAGAAAAATTTAGTTTAAATGTTTGTTATTACTAATTTAAAAAAATTTAAAATGCACTAAATAACAAAAATTAACGTTGTTTGCAAGAAAGTTGCGAAAAATATTTGTCATCTTTGGTTTTTGAAAAAAGGAACTTTCTAACGGACGCATTCAGCGCTACGCAACAAAAAAAACAAAAATTGCATTTTTCAGTCCGTGTAGTACTATTTCGTGTATTGGCTGATGTTGTAAAACTATGTTTTAAACTTTCAAAAAATTTTGACGGCGACGGCGTGAGCAAACATTAACGCACTGTTCGAGAATACTTGGATGTCTGGTTACATGTTGCAACAGACGATGGATCTTAAAAACTTCAAAAATAAAAGTAAGAAAAAATCGTTTGAGTACACCAGTTGGTCATCTGTTGTTGCAATTGGAGAGAACATCGCACTCCCAAAAATTTACTCTACGTTTTGTGATTTTTCGCTCAACTTGGTTTTGAGGAACAAACTTTTGTTTTATCTACCAATTGGTAAAAATCAAGTTAAATTTATAAGCAAAGTGAGGTAAACTAATTTTTCAAAACAAAACAATTAGCCAACGGTTAAATTTCAAGCAAAAGATTTTTTAGATAACTTGTGAAATATTAACATTTTTTAACAAGTTTACCTTCGACCCCTAATTGCGTCAACTTCGAACAAAAATTTAAAAAGTTAAATTAAATTTTTTTAATTAAAAAAAACTTTTTTAAAAAACAGCATGGACAATTGAAGAGTTTAAACTGCAATAATCGTATTGCTACTGTATTTCAGCCAATTGTATGACCGAAAACCCGAGTTAAATTGACGGTTAAATCTCTGCCAAAAATTTTAATCGCAAAGTTAGCCCATTCCCAACTTAAAAAAAAAAGACTTAAGACCTAAAACGCTCTATTCTGTTGACATGTTGAGTTAAAAAGAATAACTCTATTTGCTGAATTTACGGTAAAACTAGGAAGCAATAGCAAAAATTGGAATAGTCTGATCTTGAAGAAATTGATCGTACAGATAGAAGGCAAAAATTTGAAAATAGATTGAACGTTTGAGTTTGTGCTCGATCTCAAAAATGCGATTCTAAAATATAACACGATATGTTTTTTCTCACTTCGACGAAAATGTGGTGACCTCAAGAATTTGAAATCAAATTCAAATGTTTTTAGTAGAAATTTAGTAAAAAAGAGTAAAAAGTAAAAAAAGTAAAAAAAAAGGAAAAAATATTTTTTTTCTAATGTTCCAAAGATAATTATCAATTTTGATTTTCACGCAGGATGTTGCAGGCAAAAATTTATTTTTTGGTAATAGCGTTAATAACGTTAATTAATAACGTTAAAAATTGTGAGAACTCTCTGGTGGAATCAGTGAAATCTCACAAAAATCTGGAAATTGCTGTTTGGATTTTTCTACAGCCATTGAATAAGTCTGCATACACTGTTTTATATCTCATGTCAGTTAAATCCAAAAATGAAAACAAAGTATGTATTCATCTTGCAGAGTGACTTAAATTTTTGATACCACATTAAAAAAATGAAATGAAAAATTACCAAATAATCCAACGATTAGATTGGTAGAGAAACGAAACTTCAAAAATTCAATTCGTTTATAACTTTAACTCCCTATAGCTTGAGCCAATGTTGACGCATCAACACAAAAAATCGGATGCCAATCAAACTAATAACTAACGATGCCATTACATTTTCAAAAGTTGCATAGTGTATTTAATTGTTTATTAAATTTGAATGATTGGACCAAAAAAACAAGAAGCCTGGTAATTTCGTTAGTGTTAGTCAAAAAAAGCAACAATTGGAATTCTTTGCCTTTGCATCTCGAAAAGAAAAAGCTTTGACAAAAAATGAATAAAAACGAATAAAAAAATCGATTGCGAGTTTGTATAGATTGAATATAAATTACTATGCGGCTATTAATTGAACAACCAAAGAAAAAATTAAAACAACTTTTGAAACGATTAAATTTAGCAAAAATGTTATCTCCCAATTGCGAACAAACTGCTCATAATAATACGTAGAAACCGCAAACTTGCTGATGCTTTTACGGTTGTGGTCATTTTCCAAAATTAAGGTGAATTTATAAAAAAAGTGAATTAAAACAACTTTTGAAACGATTAAATTTAGCAAAAAAAGCAAAATTTGCCGGATTTTCAGTTGCAACTGCACAGAAAGTTATTCCGTCGCTCAAAAAATGAATTTTCTCTTATCTCACTGTGTTTTAATCCCAAAGCCGTAATCTGTCTCCCCTGAGCAGGTAAAAATGCAAAAATTTGCACTGCATAGTATAAAAAGTGCAAGGAGGTGTTGGATGAAGTGCAACCATCAAAAATTTAATCAATTAATCAATTTGCAAACCGCAAAATTGTTTTGTTACCAAGAGTTCTGTTTGCTCTCCGAGTGTTCGTTTTTTGATTGTTGAGTCAAAGAGATCAGCTGAAAATCGAAAATCAAGTCGCAAAATCGAAAAAAGTTTGCGATATTAATAGCGCAAGGAGGTGGGAGGGGAAGTCGGCTGCAAATGGGGCGACGGCTTCAGCAAACACTAACGCACTGTTCGAGAATACTTGGATGTTTGGTTACATGTTGCAACAGACGATGGCTCTTCGAAAATTCAAAAATAAATTCCCAGAATCAAAAATCAAAGACAAAAGTAAGACCAAAATCAATCTAATTTTTCTGCATTTTTGTTCTAATTTTTTTGCAAAATTTTATCTAATTTAATTCATTTATGCGCAGTCGATTGAATCAAGTTTTGAATCAAATCATTGAATCTAAAAAATTAAGCTGCAAATTGAGCGAACAAACGAACAGCAAACAAACCTCCTTAACTTGCGTTCAAGTTCGAGTAGACTATGTTGCATACGGAAAAGCTCAAAAATTTAATCAACGTTTTGTGATTTTTTGTTCGTCTTTCTGTATTTTTGATCAAAGAATCAAAGTAACTTGTGTTCATGATCGAGTAGACCGACCAGTTTGTCCCATGTTGCAATTGGAGAGAACATTGCACTTCCAAAAATTTAATCAACGTTTTGTGGTTTTTCGTTCAAATTTTGTGAATTTTTTATATCAAAAATTTAATCTCCCGATTGCGACCAAACTGTACGTAATAATGCGAAAAAGAGCGTTTGGAACCGGGCAATTGTGGATGCTAAAGATTTATCGTTGTGGCGAATTGAGTTAATTAAAATTAATCTGAAAATTGAGCGAACAAGCGAACAGCAAACAAACCCGCTTATCTTGTGTTCATGTACGAGTACAACAACATTTCAAAAATTTAATCTCAACGTTTTGTGATTTTTCGCTCAGTTTTCTGTATTTTTGATCAATTTTATTTCCGTATTTTATTTCCCGATGCCGTGCAAAATGCTCGTAACAATGCAAAAAAGAGCGTTTGAATCCGGAAATTGAATTACATTTAAAACTTGCGTGAACAATTTGATGTACGCGGTAGTTACTTGCTCAAATAAAGAACTAGAAAGAATTCGATTGTGAAAAAAAAACGTGAAGTGAAATTTTTTTGAAAATGTGAGTTAAGCCAACAATAGTGCTAGTAGCATTAATTAACATTAAAAACAGTAAAATAAATAAAATCATTCTCCAGATTATAATTTATCAGTGCAAATGTGTGCAATCTATTGACGAATTGCTTGAGATTAATTAATCTGCTTTGAAATTGAACTTATTTCAAATTGAAATTATTCAAGACCAGATAAAGTGTTATTAATTTATCACATAAAATTATTAGAAAATAGTTTTAAAATGTTTCACCAATTGCCGTTCAAAAATATATTTCTCTTTTTGTTCGCTACGCCGCTTATGAAGGTTTGAAAATATATCAATTCTTCGAGTAGTCAATAAAACTTTTAACTAACAAAACTATGGAAGTTTTGCAGTACAAAAAAAACAAAATTTTTCGCGAATAAGAGAAATTTATGCGCAGAAATAAAACAATAAAGAAAAACGAATAAATAGTAAGAAATTATTGAATCGTCGATTGCAAAAAATGTTAAAAATGATTAAAAAGACAACAACGTCTAGAGAATTTGATACGTGGATCTTTTGGTGCCAGTTTAAACGCGTCTAAATATGGTTCTATGCAGCCTGTTAAGAGAATACATTAGGCTAAACCACTAAGGCAGTTATGCTCAGTTTTAATGAAGACTATTCAAAAATTGTTTTACAATTAATATCTAGATTTTTTGATTGCAAGTTACAGGAAATTCTAATTTTGTTCTGCTATTACACAAATTTAGAACTTGATTATAAATTGAGATAACAATGCTGTGAACGAATATGTGAATACGTGTTGGCAGCCGTAAAAACGAATAAAACGATTTTTTTGTGTGTTGATAAAAAAATGATAAAAGAATATTTTTTTTAGAAAATTCAAACTCGTTTTGTTGTTATAGATCTTTGTAGAGCACTATGTAATGGTAATTGGCTTATGCACAATATCGTGACAGACACAAAAATATATTGTAATTTTAGTTTAAAACAGTCATACTCTCCCAACCTTCAGTGTCACAAAGATTAGAACAAATGTGTTTCCGAAATGTTTTAAACGTGTTGAATTTAGCTTTTATTTAGCTTAAATGTCGCTTTTCCAGACGTAGATTGCTTTTTTATCTGCTTTAAAAAACTGCTTTTTAATCCTGATCTTCAGTTTCAACTTAATCTAGCCGTCTTCATTCAAAATGTTGGTCATTACGTTTTTACAGTCTGCTTGCAGAAAACTAAAAATTCAATGAAAAAAATCATGATTTAAAAAAGAGCCAAAGAGCCACATACCATTAAGATTGTTGTGAATTGAATCTTCACGAACGACAGTCAAATGTTCATTATTTGTTCTCCAAATGTAAGCCTGTTGGTGTTACCTTGTTCAACGAATGATTTATTTTCATTTTTGATTGCAAGTTACACTAACCGGAACAAAAAATTAGATAGCAAATAAAATAACATTAAGTGAAAACTGATTGCGTGAATATTAAAATTTTATATTGTTAAAAAGTTTAAAAGGTTCAGCGATGAGAAATGATCAAAAAATGTCTTGTGATTTATTTTCATTTTTGATTGCGTTTTAATTGTAAGTTAGACTAGCCCAAAAATTTGAAAATTGTATCAAATAAACAAACATGTAGTGAAAAATTATTGCGTGAATATTAAAATATTAAAAATCGTCAAAAAGAATAATTTTTTAAAAACTTTTGAGATTAATTAACCTGGCAGACCGAAAACAAAAAATTAAACAAAAAAAGAAAGAAAGCACGTATTTACTTTTGCAGAATGAATTTTGAATTTTTGATACTAATTCACTAATTGTATTGCTGTGTCCTCATTCTAAAAAATGTCGGTTAAAACGCTCACTTAAAAGACTCAAACTGCAAAAAATACTCAAACTACCATAGTCGGATTTTTCTGGGCGAATTAATTTGGCGGACAAAATAAACTGAAAATATTCAATGTTTCAAAATTCACCGGCTTAATTTACTTTTATATTTAATTAAATTAATTAAATTTATAATTCAAAAAGATTTATTGCCAAACCGTATTTAAAACGATCTAACAAGGCAACAAAAACTACATTTCTTAAATCCAGTCCCGTTTCTATTAGCTAAGCATTTTTTGTGAATATCTATTATCAAAATCAAATGCATAAATTCAAAAACCTATTATTTAACATTTGGATTTCTAGCATTTTAATATAAGCATGGTTCTATCAAGCAAACGGCCATTAATTACTATGGCATGCCGACAAAAATACTCTTAAAATAAAATAAATTCCCAGCACTTTCACTGGCAGCGAAGTCGGCTTTCAAAGTCGGCAGCGAATAAAGACGTGCGCGCATTTATAAAAAAACTCAATCGGATATTTCAAAAATATTAAAACTATTTTTTAAGACCATTTCCATTTTCTTTTGCACGTAATTTAAAGTTGAAAAATACAAACTTGTATGAGATTTTGTTGAATTTTTATTAAAAACAGATTAGCGGAATAGAGAACGTTGAAAAAAGAGAATCATCAGCTGAAATCAAAATCAGAAGGGATCAAAAACGATCAAAAAATGTTACTTTGTTTTTAATAATGACTTGACTACATTTGCACTATTGACCGCGTTTTAATCAAACTTATGAATACAAACATATTTAAAATTATCTAAAATAATGATTAAAATGAGTTTATGTTCTCAAAAGATATGAGTTGTTGCAAGGCGAACTGGACAAAGATTTTTTTTCAAAAATTATTGTTGTTAGTCCGTCGGTTGAAGCCAAAAATAAAAATGAAGTTAATTCATTTCCCTACGAAACAGTTTTCAAATTTAAACAAAATTAAAAGGTTATAAAATAATAAAAAAAGAGAAAATTTGAAAAATATATTTTGCCCGTTGTTTAGGGTTGTATTTCAGCCGCTCGCTTGTAAAAAATTAATTCCAACTTGTTAACTTGTGACATGTAACCTGTACGCGCAAAAATAGATTTGTTTTTATTAAAAAAGAAAATTGTAATTAATGCAATAATTTTCATTAACGCAAAATTGCAAGTTTTGCCCAGTTTGAGCAGTTTATTTAAGACCTTGGTTGACCATTGACCGACCGCATTGCGAATGCGAATTGAACTAAAAATTGAAAAAAATATTGTATTGCTTATTTATTTTACACAGATAAGAAACAACAGAAACGTTGTTTCTGTTGTTTGTATACAAAAATAAAATGAAAAAATGAATTAAAACATTTTAAAATTAAAAAACAATTTTTCAAAGAAGTTAATACTCTTTTTTCTTTGGATTAGTGACTCAATTGCAAAAATATTAGTTTGAATTTACTACATTAGTTCTGTCCGAGTTTGCCCAGTTTGAAGAGAAGCTAAAAATTGAGAATTAAGTTAGGCACTTATGCTAACAGAAAATAGATTTAGACCTTCGTCTCGCCTTTCTTTTTAAAACAATTTATGATTGAAATAATTTAATGAAACAAATGAAACATGAAACAACTTTCCTTTCGCTCATTCGCAAGGTTTTGAGACAATGCGCATTCTCGAATACCCCTCAAATACCCCTGATCGTTTTATTGCTTTGAAATCGAGACGCATGCTCCAAAAATTAGTTGCTTTCGCCGCTGAGACGTCCCCTGCGATCACAATTGCAGTGGACTGTTACATGTCTTGATGAGGTTTTCGAGGTTTCAGAGGCACTCTAGTAAGAACAAACACTGAATTATGCATGCGAGTGTACTTGTAAGTCGATTTAAGTGAAAACAAGATTTTATGTGTCGTGGACAAAACAACATGACAACAAAAAAACAATATAAAAATTAAAAAATGGCTATTTTTCGAATACAATGAAAAAACGCATTGAATATATAAGATATTACCTATGCCGGTAATATCTTGATTCCATTTGTTCGCAATTTGTTTGTTGCGAATTCCAGGCTATTTAATCGTCTATTTTTGTTTAAAAAAGATTGAAACTGAAACAGTTTTCAAGTCCGAATCCTCACCTTCAAAAATGTTTATTTGTTTTAATACTTGACTTGACTAAATTTGCACTACTGTCCGTGTTTATATCAAGCCAATTAAAGAAAACATGCACAGAAGAACAGAAGACACGATAACTGTTTTGTTTTTGATTGCTTAAATTGAGCACGCTATCAAACAATACATATTGCATTGGCTATTTGCTTACCAAGCTTTGAATGCGATCCGATCACACGCAAAACTCCCAATGCTAAATTGAAAGTCAATTCGTGTTCGTAACTGAAACAGTTTTCATGTCCAAACCAAAAACCTACAAAAATATTATTTTGTTTTTAATAATTTTCCGTAGAGAATTGACTACATTTACAGTACTGTTCAAATGAAGTCTATGAACCAGTACGCTAAACTGAATATCTAAAATATGAATACATTTAAAATAATGATTCAATAGAATTTTTTAAATCGCTTTGCTGAGGAATATTCTGAAGAATGCTGAAGAAAAAGCCAACTGTAAATAAATTAACAGCAATAATTGTGGTACATAATTGATCATTCGGAGACTAAAAACAAACATCGATGGAAAGTGTTACTAAAAATTAAAATTACAAGTTCAATTTAGTTTAATTTCATCAATTTAAGAAATTTGCATTGAAAAAAACTAAATTTGCCAATACCTTTTTGAAATCAGTTGCATGTGAAAGAGCTGAACAAGTGACAAAAATTAACTTGTAATATCAAAAAGACCGTAGTTAAGTTGAATTGCAGTTTAATTAAACATTGCAGTTCTAAATCTACTATTGAAATAAAAAATCGTTTTGGGAATAATCCAGAAGTATTACACAACAACCTTGAGAGTTCCTTGAGAGTTTACAACAATACAACAATTGAACAATTAAAACTTTCGTATTCTTTAGAAAAATTGTCGTTTAAAATGCCTAAAACGTCACAAATTATTTCAGGCACGGTGCTGGCAATTTTTGTCAAATTTTTAATTTAATTTGAATTGGAACTGAGATGGAACGAACAAAAAATTCTTACATTATACGTTAAAGGTGTACCGTTAAAATTAAAATTTTAACGAAGTACATAAAATGTTTTTTTTCAAAAGTCTGATTCGTTGAATGAATGTTGAAACATGAAGCTGTTGCAAAAATTGTAATAGAAATATGTAGTCTTGAAGAATTTGATCGGAGAGAATAACCTAAAAGTTTGTTAAATTAAAGAAAAAAAGTTTAATTGAGTAAAATACTCAAAATTGCTATTGAATTGTTGGTCTATAGGTATAAAAATAAGGTGATTCGTTTAGTTATAGTTAGTATAGTGGAACTATTAATATAGTTCCACGAAACAACCATAACCGTAGACACACATTTCAAAAAATAGAATATCCCCGGCTGAAACATATACTCTTAACAATGTACGAAAAATAGCGAAAAAATAGTAAAGTACGCTCCAATTGATAAAATTTAGAACTCTTTTAGAAAAAAAGGACCGGATAGAATTAAAAGATAGCGTAATGAAAAATTAGTTGAAAGTACAGTGTACTGTAGTACTGCTTGTCGGAAACATGAATTGCAATATTTACCCCACGCATCTGCTGGTGTGTACTAATAAACATAACCAAGATAAAAATGATTTAATTTTTTGAAAAATTTTAATTAAAAAATAAGGTGAATCTTGTAAATTTTAACATTTCAGTTTTTGTTCAAAATTTTAATACTGATTTTTTTTTTTAATTTAGCGCATTAAATTTATGTTAGTGAAGTTTACAATTAAAAATGAAAGAGAAATGCAGCATTTTATTTGACTATTCTTTCAAACGTCAAAAAAATCAAAAGATCTTAATTTTTTTTACATAATTCTTTAACAGCATAGAAAATTAATGACTGACCAAAAAAATGCGAAAAATTCCTCAATCTATCAATGTCGAAGATCAGTTTTATTGAGTGCTACATTGCAAGGTCAGCCGAAGACCAACTTTGCAGTCGACAAGGAACGAGCTCTGCAGACTCAAAAATTGGTTATGCTTCCAAACGTCAAAAAATCGAAAAATTTACATTGCAAGGTCAGCCCAAGATCAAACCATAAACTTTCCAGTCGGAGCTGTGGCGATGATCTTTGATGTTGATTGCAAGTTGATTGATGGCGGGATGAACGACCGAAAATTCAGATAAGAAATCACGAAGTGCCCGAGACAATAAAGATCTTAAAAAGGTCCTAAATTTTCATTCTTACCAAAAATTGGCAAGTTTTCTGTAGACCGTATTAAACGCACTGAATGATTTCTCGATCTTCATTTGTGAATTTACAATACGAACAATCCATATTATTAAGTCTTTTTAATGGAGAGTTCCACGAAACTACCATAACTGCTGGTTAAAGCTAAATTGCAAGGTCTGCCTGCCAAAGACCAAAGCGTCAAACCCATACAATTGACCTCTGAAACCACTATTAACGACCGCTTAATAGTGGTTTGAGATTAAGCGTTGTTAAGCGTTGAGACTAAGCGATACTTCCACATAACTACGTTGTTGACTTAATATTAACCAATCTGTTTATAATCAAACATTTAGATGGGAAATTTTGGGTTGTCGATGCAACAACATAGACAACTTTCTAAAGGAGTAAGGATGACTGCAAAAAATCTAGTTAAAATCAAATTCGACATTCAGTTTTGCACAGACCGAAATTTGTTTACGCCAGATCAAAAATACTACTTGTTTTACTACTAACCACTTTTATTTGTGCATTTACAACAGAACATCTGCAATAATCCAAAAGCTTTATTAAGACCTCTTAAAGGATAGTTGCACGGTCAGCCCAAGACCAAACATTAAACTTTGCAGCCGGTCCTGTCACGCTGATCTTTGATTTTACAAGTTCATTCGTGGTTTGACTTAGACAAATCTAGTTGAAACCTCATGGGGACCAAAAATTAGCAAGTTTTCTTTATATCGTATAAAAAGCACTGAATGATTTCACTACCTTCATTTGTGAATCAACAGTACAAACAATCCATAAACATTACTAAGACCTTTTAATGGGTTACCAAAGAGGCAAAAACAAGCAGTCGGATCGGTCGCATTTATGTTTGATTTTGCAAATAGATTTATTTTAATAAACCGACGATCAAAAATGAAGATAAAAAAGCGAGTTGTTGATGTTGATCGCAAATGAAAGTACAAAATGATTTCACCACTTTCACATGTGCATCTACAGTACGAACAATCCACAGTAATCTTAACGTTGTTAAGATCTCTTATCTCTTATATCTCTTATAACTTTATGAAAACCTCTTATAGGATAGTTCCACGAAACTACCGTAACCGTATCTACACATTACAAATCATCGGGTATCACCGGCTGAAAAATATTCTCTTAACAATGTACAAGACTACATTCTTGGGCTATATGAACGGGTGACATTTACAGTTACAGAGTGGACGACTTGACTTCACGGCCATGGAGCTCTTGGCAATCGCGAACGTTGTCGGGGATGATTTGACGGAAGACGTCCAGCTGAAAATGATTTTTCAAGATCCCATTTTCACTGGGATTACGGTACCTGAGCCTTGGAAATCTGTACAGGAGTCTTTAGCACTGTCCAGACGACGCACTCGTTGAATGGCGGCGTGGTGAGCGATCCCAGATAGGTGCAAAACTCGCGTTGTTCGCTCTTGGGGATCAGCGAGAGGATGTCAAAGTCGGGAGGAAAGGCTACTGAGCCTTTGGTGGACAGCGCAGTCTGCACGCAGTCAACCAGCGGCTGATAGGCGTTGTTCAATCGACCTCCCTCCTTCAGGAGCACTCCGAGCACCGCTAGACCGTCGCCATGCTTCAGCGCCTCGTCAACGCTACCGTACTTCGTGTTCCAGAACACAAAGTGCACCTCGCCAGACAGCGCTTTGCCGTCGAGGAGATGCTCCGAGCCGCGAGATCCCTCAGCCGCCCAGTGCGCGTGGAATTGCGCGAGTTTGTAGTCGGCGGAGAGATGATCCGCTTTAACAGCTGAAAATCCACGTGTTACGTCTTGTTTTGACCTGAACGGGGCGTCTCGTACTTGTTTTGCAGTCATCTCTGACATTAACGGTCCAGCCGTAGTTGTGAGTCACGAGCTCTGCGCAGTCGCCACGTCTGTAATCGATATCCAACGTGTGCGGCTGAAACAGACCACATTAATCCAAAGAAGCCACTAGGCGACCAGCCTACCTTGCAAAAGTCGGGCGCGTGGCAGACGTTCTGTGAGCAAATGTCAATCGGTGACTGGCGAGTCATCCTGCTGCACGCTGAAATATTCCAAATACGCGGAGGTCTTAGCCGCCGGAAAACGGATACTCACTCATAATTGTTTGTTTTTCTTGCTACGTCTGTGCGTGTGTGCGTGTTTGCTCAAAATGAGAAGAGAAGACGTTGACGTCGGGGCTGAAAATATCATGGATCCTTGAGGAGGAGGATGGGGATTGACGTGGACGCTCGCGCACACGGCGCACAGAGCACAGAATGCACTTGAAATAGCGGTGCGGGTAAACACGCTACATACTTACGTTTAGAATATTCATTTAGCGCTATTCTGGCGCGATATGGACTATCAAAAATTCATGTAAAAGTAAGAAAACGCTCATAAGTTTGAGAATGAAATAAGCGGAAATTGTCTCTCTCTCTCGAGAGAGAGGGAAGATCGATATTGCACGGAACTTCCTTCCGCCTTGAGTGCGACGCGTCATGACCATTGTCGTTTCGTTCCACTACTGACTATTGCGTGGCTAAAGTGGCCGCTTGGAAAGGCCCTGATTTGAAAAGTGCTCGAAAACGTGACATAGTAATGATGTCCTTGCGTGAGCTCAAATTGGCGAACGAAAAAGGACACGTAGAAATGTTCCCCTTCTGCGCCAAAGAGGACAGGAAATGTAGTTTAAGTAATAAGAGGCGCGAAAACGACAACGAAAACAGCCACGAGGCAAAGTAGATTTGTGGCTTCGTAGAATTCCACGTTCAAGACAATCTCGCAATGTCAACAATGCGATTTGTCAATTGATTTTCGATAAAAGCGCATCCTTTTTGCCGTTTAAGGCTCAAAAACAGAGAACGAAAAAGTGATGTTTGCTCAGAGAAAAGAGTCTTGGCAGGAGAATGCAAAAAAAAAAAGCTGTTTTCCATATTTAAAAAAGACGTAGGTTTATGCCAACAAATTATCTCATTATCTCAGAATGAGACGTCCTAAATTAACCCTTTATAGGGCTTATTGGATGAAACGCTGACAAAAAACAAAGCAACTGTATTTCTTATGAACTATCGCGACTTGCAATCAAACGCTTCATCGCAAAATGAGATTTATGCCAACTTTTTTTTTTGATCGAGATCGAAATTTGATCGAAAAATTTTTGATCGAGACAACTGAGACACTTGATCGAGACAGACACAACTGACATGAATCCTCATATGCTCAGAGAAAAGAGCCGTTCAAAAAAATGCGAGAAATCAAAAGATTAACAAAAAAAACTGAGTTGTTGCGCGAGCGCAAATTTTTAATGCTTTACGACTGATCGGTCAACGTAGATTTATGGCAATAAGCAAGCACTTGATCTCGGAATAGACACATGGCATGTATTATTGTTAATCTACAAAAATTGCTGATTTTAAAAGATTCACAAAAGATAAATAAAAAAATAAAAAAGATTTTAAAAGGTTAAAGTTGGAGGTGTGGCTAAATATTGCTAAAAGTTTAAAAAATCCGATTACTAAGCGTTCAAAAATCTCGTACTATTTTCCGCTGGAACGCTGGCAAAATCAAAGCAACTGGATCCACAGCCTTTTTGAATTGGCCTAATTTTGAACGGACGCGGCTAAAAAGTTCCAAAAATCAATCATACAGTCGAGTTGGTCAATTGTGAAACGATTAAATACAAAAATGTTCTTTAAATATTTAAATTAATTACGCAATTAATTATCAGCGCTTAGCGGCCGACTATGGATTGTGGACTTGATTTAGATCAAAGGCACTAGTGAAATCGCCAAACAAATTAATCGGAAATCATTTTCAAATGGTTCTGACAACAATAAATCAGAAAATTTTGCATTATTGGCCATGGAACGCTGGCAAAATCAGTGCAACTTGATTCATTCTTGATGTATTCACCAAATAAATTTCAATCCAAAGAAAAAACTAAAACGTGAGAAATTTTTTTCTTTAAAGTTTAGTGGAATTTTAATCAAACAATTAATTGTCAGCGCTTACAATTAGCTTCTCCGAATGTGCATTGTTGAAATCGATCAAAAATAATCTTATAAAATCATGTTTCAAATAATTGTTACAATATTTGATCAAAAATCTCGCATTATTGGACATGGAATTGTATTAGCTGGCGCGGGCAAAAAACAGCGCAACTGGATTTGCTCCTCATGCATTCTCCAAATAAATTTCAGTCCACAGCCTTCTTGAATTGGCCTAATTTTGAACGGACTATGGCGCATCAACAATCACGAGCTGAATTAACTGAATTGAGAAAACGAGGACGAGAGAAACGACTGCGGCCAGAAGCAAAGTCGAGGGATGATGTTTGAGTTCACACACAAAGCGGAAAGTGGGTCGCCGGGAAACACATTAGCAACAGCTGGAAGAACTGGCGTCGCTATGTGTGTGTGTGTGTGTTTGATTGGGACCAAGACGTCATTGATCAAAAACTCCGCCAAACATCGATCAATCCTGTTTATGATAGGTATAATCATGGATTTCCTGTTGGAATTGACAAAAAATTGTGATTTTCGGTATGATTGAATTTGTTCAAAAGGTCTTGATAATTGATGAATGCGTTGCCGTTATTTCCGAAAAGTTATAATTCAAACAGCTGCGCTGATACTTACAAATTCAGACCAAAGAGAAGGTCGTAGCTGAGAACATTGTAGTTTATGATACTTGATAAGGCGCCATAAGGGGTAAAATCTTGATTAAAACGTAATTTATCGAGGTTTGTACGTGATCTATGAATAGAAAAAACAAAACAGCAACAATGACTGAACAACTAGGGATAGGATTAGGCCGTTGCGTTTTACTACTAAGCCTGTTAAGCCCACCGCGCGCTCATCGTCAGTGAGGCGAATGTGCGTGTTATAGCTAAGCTAAAAATTTTTGCATGCTGTCAAATCAAAAAATTCAAAATCCAAGAAATTAGATTAATGATGTTTTTGATGGATGAATTGATGTATTGAATGCCGCAGCCTTTTAAGAAACATAAAGTCGCACCTAGAAAATTAATCGTTTGTTTAAGCATGAGTCAGCGAAAACCACACAGAGAGGTTGCGAAAAAGGAAAGCAAATAGAAATGAGCTTTTCGTTTGTCATCCAACTAATTGCTGACTGCACAAACCAATTGCCCAAAATTTTAATGTTTAAAATTTGTGATTTCTAATTAAAAAATTGAACAATACACGCTTCATTTATGAAACTTAACCGGAATCACAAATCTTGTTGCAAAAAAAAAACTATAAAAGCTATAAATTAAAAACTAAAAATTCGTTTGCTCTTTACGACCCTTTGCTTACTTTCGAACCATAACAAAGGGTCGGAAAATGAAGTTTGCAAAAAAATTTGTTTGATCATGAGCGAACTGACCACAATTGCGACTGCAAGCTGATTTATTTGATATAACCAAGAGGAAGGTCATATTCAGAAACACTACGCCAATTATGCCAATTAAATTACAAACTCTATTTCTCTGAAAATCCATGATGGCAAACGGCCCTAAAAGTTTGTTAGATAATTGCCAATAATTGAGTTAAATCGTTTTGTTAAATCATTTAGAAGAAATCAATAAATTCGAAAATCAAGCGCCCGCAATGTGATTAGGCACAGGCTTGGCCGACTGGGTTTAGGTTGGAAGTTTAATTTAAACCTTGACTTGATTCTCGTATACTTGATTTTTTCATCTTCCATCTTACTCATATAGTCTGCTAAAGTTGGCAAAAAATTCAAAACCTAATATTTTTTTAATTTCTAAATTTAATTTTTAAATTTACATTTATCAATTTACGATCTTATTTTGACTAAACCGTATGCCGTTTACACTATGACAAAAAAGGAAATTGTCAACCATTTCCGATCACAAGCGCATACCTGATGTTCAAACGAAACCGCCAAAAATGAGTCACGAAGAACGAAGAAGGAAAGCAAACAGAGAACTGTCGATTCAGCGACTGATCCGTTCTTAAATACGACCAAGACCTCTTCCCCTCTGCCCCAAAAATCAAAGAACCAAAGACACAAACCCTCCTCCGTTAATCGGATTAGTCACTTTTTCGCTTCCGTGACACTCGCTCGCTCCGCCCTAGCTGAAAAGTGCGTCACACTTCAAGGCCGTTGTGTTGCGCTGATAGCGATCACGACCTGTCCGCTGTAGTCTTTAACAGCGCCACGAGGCAATCCGCTCAGCGAGCGATGCAATGATCTCTGGTAAACAAAGAGCTTTGCATGACTTGATCAAAAATCATGCCTAATCGCCCCATTTTCCACTCAGCACTCAGCAGCACATGATTTATCAGTTCGAGGGGAAGCGACGTACAGAGCGCCGTCAAATGAGGAAGGAACCTGTTGGTGAGATGATCTCTGAGTCGGCGGAGAATTGATCGCGCGATCTTTGAAAACGCGCGAGCGAGAGATGGAAGAACAGTGTTTTGTGTAATAAAATCAGCACAGGCGAGCACCGCGGTGTCATCTGTCATTGAGGTGATGATTTCAAGAAGAGAAGGTAGTCGAGAATTTTAGGTTGCGCTCAAGCAACCAAAGATGAGAAGATGGAACTTGGAAATGGGCGCAAAAATGATTAATGACAGTTCTGTGCAGCAACCGTAATTAAAATTTGATATTTGATTTAACGCCATAATTTTTATGATTAAAAAATATTGCAAAATCTGATTAAAAATATTGCAAAATCTGATTTGCGACGCAAGACAAAAATATTCAACTCACAAATTTTTGTAAAAATTGTTTTTTAATACTACAATAAGTCAAATTTGTTTTATGCTTTATGCTTTAAAAAATGCTTTAAAATTTGTTAAATTAAGTTTTTAAAATTTGAACACAGAAGGAAATAACGGTTCAAGAATAAATTAATTTAAATATATTTTAAATGTAAAATAACAATCAAGTTTAAAATTATTTAAATTTTAAATTTATGTGCAAATGAATTTTCACATTTTTTTCCAAAAAAATAAAAATTTGTTGTAAATCAATTTTAAACAACTTAATTGCTCATAATTAAATGGACTGCAAAAATTAGTAAATTCAAGTCAATGACTTTCTGTGGCTAGTAGCACCACCAACACCAGCAAACTTAAAAAATAACATTGATTTAATTTAAAATTTAAAATTGATTAGAAAAACCAAAAACCCACAAATCTTTGTGATCATGACAAAAATGCTCGACAAAACTGGATTGACAATCAATTCTCAACTACAAGAGTACTAGGAGTTTTGCAGTAGTAACTCATCCAAAAATAATTTAATTTAATACAATAATAAATAATTTTTTTCCGAATTTTCCGGCATATGGATCAAAAAATATTTTTTAGTTTTTTGTTTGTAAAGAATTTTGTAAAGAATGTAAAGAATTTTAGTTTGTAAAAAATTTTGCAAAAATAAAGAATTAACAAAACAGAACAACTTAAACTAAAAAATACACTAAAATTAAATTAAATTTTATGAATTAAATTTGGATCAAATGGATCAATTTTGTAGATTAAAAATTAAGCTTTCATTTATCATTTCGGAAAATTGGTGCTCCACTATCTTGCTCGAATAATAATACAGTGACGGTAAGTCAAAGTTGCAGTTCAAAGTTGATAAAAAAAAATTACCGAAATTCCAAAATTTGATACTGTAAAAAACTCATGTTTTTGTCGACAACGATCAAGTGGAACAACATTCAGATCGCAATCTGATTGATGATGTCACGCCTGTAAGTGAATAATCGGTAAAACGTGTTTTCTCTCGTAGATCTCTGTATAAGTGTAGAACATGATACCAGGTGACGACGCTGGTGAGAAATTTAAAATGAATTGTAAAAAAGACGTCATTCCTACTAACAAAAATTGAAAGTTAAAAATTATTGAAAACAGGAAAACCCCGGAATCTTCCATTTTCAGCTCGGAGCAGAGCACTCATGTTATTGTAGATGTTATCACACTCGATCACGTGGAAGAACATCATATTAGATCGTAATCTGATTGATGATATCACGCCGGTAAGTGAATAATCGGTAAAACTCGTTTTCTCTCACCGATCTCTGTTCTTCGCCATATCAACGCAGTTCCTTAACGTCAACTAGCAGTTCAAATGCACAAATTCGATTTAAAGGGCCTGAGCATACGAGCGCAGATCAAAAAATGTAAAATTACCAAAGAAAATAGCCTTTGAAATGGCCGTGTTGGCACAATGGCGCTTACGATTGAAAAAAAAGTTGTATCACCTTTGAAAAACGCACGACAGAATCCATTCCAAAAATGTAAACAACTATTTCCTCCTAGAACGCGCGAACGCGGTTGAACTTCATTCATTACACATTCATCATGGCGTCATTGTTGATGAAAATCGGAATTTGACCAGTATGAACATTTAAGGTAAACGTAAAAATGTTTATTCCAGTTAACGTTTTAAGATGTCAAGGAATGTAATTTAGACATTATTTAGATTTAAATTCATTGTATGATTTATAATGAGAAGAAATTTTAAAAAATTCAATTTTTTGTTGTTTGTTATCACATTTAGGTATCCGGTTTAAATATCCGGTTTAAGGCAAAAAATATGAAGTTTTTTAAATGACAGTTAGAAATGGAGAAAGAAATAAATTATCTGTTATCTGTTAATACCCGTTGTTTTATGAATTTTGCAGCTGAAAACTTACACATGCCCCATTTTACACGTTGACAACAATGTGTGAACAATCTTTCAAGCATGCAAGATTTTGAGTCTTCAATCTACGTATGTTAACGTCTTGCACTTGGGCTTGTGAAGGTACAAAAATATAGACAAATATTTCGCGCTAACAGCGGGGCTTGGCATGCAAAAAATGGAGAAATATGAAATATGTAATCCAATTTAAAGCTCTGATCAAACCAACACGCCTTTTGTAGTTTATACTGAACTAAAAAAAATTTTAATTATATATTTTTTATTTAAAGTTTAAATAAATTGTACCCCGTCTTATAAAAAATGTAATGAAAAATTGGCGGAAACTATTAAAACAAAATAGTTAATAAAAAATAAAATAACTTACGTTTAAGTGGGCCATTGTCCAACGTGCAAAAAAACTTCATTTTGATCTCCTATGTAGTCAGGGCGTATAAGCACATCATCGAAGGGAGCAAGGTTTTCACAAGCACGATTCTCCTCGAATGATGGATGGTCAAAAATAATTTCATGTAAGTGTAAAAAAAATAATACTATTGCGCTTTTGCAAAAATAGTTGATTTTGATTTTTTTGATTTAAAAATTGACATTACGACGCTGATTACAAGAGTTTACGCGCGAGCTACGCTGTTCACAAGATTTTATGTTTGATGTCGAATTTTCTTTCATTGATGATTGACTTCAATCTGAAGACGTATAACGTATTTGTTGTTTCGAACAAATGATTGTATGTTTGATAAATTTCAAAAATAAAATTTACTAAATAATTTTTTTGCCACGACACTGACGATCGTCAATGCAAACTTGGCTGGAATCTAGCAAAACAAACAAATTAAATTGAATGACTAATTTTAAAAGCAAAAAATTTGTTGTGTTCTGTCATTTTTGCAAAACGCATGTAAAGCGAAGCCCCAAGTGTTACCAACTTTTCAACGCGCTATGAACGAGATACAGGCGGCCATGCAAAAATTTATTTAAAGTTTAATTTAAAATTTATTTAAAATAATTCAATTTACAGCTCTCGTTACCAAAATGCCTCTTAGTGTACATCAGTCTTAGTGTATAAGACGAGCGCAGATCAAAAAATAAAAAATAACCAAAGAAAATGGTCTTTAAAGGAATTTATTGCCATAGAAATGCGCATCCGTATGGCACGCCCAATAATTGATTTTCTTGTTACATGCTCTTTGCGGATATGGGTCAAGCGCTATTTAGAAAGTTTTCGATCTTCTCCGTTTCTTTATATACTCAAAAATACGTTTCGCCGCTCTAATGGCGCAGGTGCACACCACACACTTACCACAGCTGTTGAACTTGTTGTTATGATAAAATGATAAGAACAAGCGCAGATTTGCAAAGAGGACTTGTTCCAAAAATAATATTTTGTGTAATTTGTTTTTAAAATGAGTTCATATAAAACATAAATAACCCAAAAAAAAATGGCATTTGAAACGGCGTTGTTCAAGCAAAAATTATTTTAAATTGACAGTTTGAAGAAACTTTTGTATTTCGATTTGTTAAAAATTGTTTAGTTGTAAAACGATAGCTCATTATCATACATCAAAAATGTAACAGGAATAGAAAACAAACACAGCATAAAAACAAACACAGCATAAAATCCAGTTTAAGTTCAAAGCGGTTCAAGAATAAACACCTGATAACAAACAACCGTGCCCAAAAAAACAATAAAAAGATTTAAATAAATTTTAAATAAGTTTAAAATTATTTAAATTTATATTAAGCATTTTTTGTTTTGCTGTTAAGAAATGCTAACTAGAAAAGGTTACGGTGATTCTCAAAAATTGATTTTTCGATTGACGATTGACTTCGATCTGAAGAGATACAACATAATGGTACGGCTGAAGCTGAAGAGGAATTTAGAAAATCAGGTTTGCTTAGCTCTGAAGAAGCACATCACACTGTGGTTAATTGAAATAAAAAATCTTAGAACATGTTACATGAAATGTAAATTCCCTTAAAAAATGAAGATGCAAAGACCGCGTGGCCGCAAAAATGGATTTGGTTGTAAGACTGCTCTATTATTTTTGCAAAATGCATGTAAAGCGAATCCCTAAGTGTAACCAACTTTTTCAGGCTAGGAATGTGATGGTACGGGCCACAAAAAAATGAAAATGAATTAATCGAATTCTCGTCACTAACATGCCTGTTAGTGTACATCACAAATGTTAGCGGATGAAGCCAATTTTAGGATTAGACACAACAAAGTGGGGAAGTTTAAATAAATGAGCTTTTTCAGATGATGGAACTTTTGGAAATCCTGAAAGACAAAAAAAAGATCCTTAAACAACGTAAATAACTCAATGATCTATGTACGTCACGTCGTGGCACATCTGCGAAACCGACATGCCGAGTCTGAAAGATGAACGAACGACCGCAGGCAAAAAAAATCTCTTTAAGAATTGGAGTTATTGGAGGGAACATTTACAAGGGAATATTTCAAAGATACGTATTTAACGGTGTGAAGAAGAAGAGCAGAAGGGGCACATTTTAAAGATACTAGCAGCGCCAAAAAAAAAATCAAGTTTTGTAAAAAATGAAGACAAAAGAAAGAAAAAATGAAGTCGAAGACATTATTGTCAAAAAGACTTTAGGAAAGGAAAGGAAATATTAGGAAACCGAAGGACCAAACTGAAAAACTGAAAGAATTTAAAGGGTTGCGATCGGGGCTTACAACAATGAAATGAACCAACTTTCAGCTTCTATCACTAAAAAGTTTGTAGTATGAATTGCCAAGGTGAATGATGAAGACTGAAGTTGAAGATAAGATTAGGCAGGACAAGAGTTTGCTGTAATCTTCAAAAGAAATTTCCACCCAATTATTTCCACCCAATTTTTGGTACTGTTCAGCGTGTTGTTATTAGTGAAAAAACAATAGCGCCGGAAATAAAATTTTGTAGTTTTAAACTAAAATAATTTAAAAGAATAATTGACAAAATATTTTGTAGTTAATGATATTAACGTCACATCAAATTAGGATAGTGTCTTCCAGTTCAAAAAAAATCTTAATTTTCCTTGTGTTGATCTACTTAGTCAGATAACTCTCCCATCAGCGTTCAAAGACACGATTGTTAAGGAACTATGTACATACTGTATTTCAAACATGGGTGAACAATCTTTAATAAAATTAAATTGATTTAAAATTAATTAATTCAATTTAATTCTTGGATTTTTTAAAATTTTTCATTTTCTCTGGAAATTGGAAATTGGAGAAGTCAATATTCTGTAATACTTGTTTTCTTTAATGCACATCGACAGTACGCCAAAAACCTGTAGAAACGTTACAGCGCTGAGAATTTTGCTGCTAAGAAACTAAACTAAAAGAGGTGAATCTTACCGTGATCCTCAAAAATAAATTTTTCGAATATCGGTTGACTTAGTTTAGTTTAAGTTGACTTTAAGTTTAATAATTAAAATAATTTAATTATTTTTTTTAATTTGCAAAATTTGCTGCTTTGCTAGGACATAACTCAGAAATCGAAATCGCAAAAAAACTTTAAAAAACTTTAATAAATTTAAAAAAATTATAACAATTTAAATAAATTAACAATTACAATAAAAATTACAATTAAAACAATTTAAATAAATAATTTAAAAAAAAGGATATTAAAATTAAAAAACAATTAACCACATTAACAAATTTATTATTTTCGTAAAATCATGTCGGGACCGAACTAATTTAAATGCTACTTACATGAAATGAACGAAATTTACCCTCAAAAATTGATTTTGTTGTTACATGCTCTTTGCGGCTGACTTATTTACTCAAAGACTCAAACACAATGATTTCGTTCAAGCTGAAACCAACGTCCCGTCAAATGTAGCACAACAAAATGCGACTAGTATGCGCGGCATACAGCGCTGACCAACCTTTTGTTGCCAAAAAACTAACTAATTATTAATACAAAAAAAACAAATAAGCTAATTAAATAACGGTCCAAATTGTCAAATAAAAAATTAAAACCTGTCGATTCTTTTATTTTGTCATCTCGGTCACGTGGAAAACCATCATTTTAGATAATAATCTTGTTGCTGATCGTGTCTTGAAGTCCACAAGCCAAAAAAATCTCTTGAATAACATTAACAAACCTGTTGGTGTGAATTACCAAGGTGTTGGATTTTGGCTGAGTTTGGACAAGAGTAATCTCCAGCAAAAAAAAACTAAAAAAGAGTTGAATTTTGCCGATTTGGATCTTATTTATTTATTGATTTAATCTTCAATTTAATCTTATTTATTTATTTGATCTTCAATGTTAATGTTTTTGAGCATTTACAAAGGAGCATTTTAAGGATTTAAGGATTGTTATAAAAAACGAAATAATCCAACTTACAGCTCATTTACAACTCATACTAAAAAACCTGTTAGTGTGAATTATCAAGATCTTTGATTTTGGTTGAGTTTGGACAAGACTTTGGCTGTCATGTTCCAAAATAAAAAAAAAACTAAAAAAGAGTTGAATTTTGCCGATTTGTGTGATGTTCAAAAATTGATTTTCGTTGCTTGGCGATTGCCCTCGATGTGAAGAAGTGTGACGTAACTGAGGTGGAAGTGCAAATTAGAATTGTGAAAAATGTGAAAAACTCTTTTAATAAAATTCGGCTTCGATCTGTTTTTTGCGCTTTTGCAAAATTCGTGCTTTCATTTTCGGAAATGTTAAAGGTTCCCTTTCGGATATGCACAAAAATGTTATTCGAAGTTGCAGCGCGGAGAGTTACGCTGTTTACAAGAGTTGAGTTTTGCACTCAAAATTTGATTTTGTTTTCTTGGCGATCGGCTTCGCTCTGAAGTAATCAAGTCAATTTAAAATATTTAATTAAAATAATCTCTGGGTCCATTTTTTTTATTTTCTTTGAAAATTGACAATTTTGCATCTTAATCTCATGTCTTTCAGTCAATATTCGTTAAAACTTGTCTTCTTTATTGATCTACATAAATGACGACCCCACGTCAAAAAAATGTTTTTAAAAAACCGTTGCAACGCGCAGAAAAATGGCAAAGTTGAAAATTATAGCCGCAATGAACACTTTGTGGCAGACTGGATGCCGCAATGAACACTTTGTGGATGACCGGATGCCGCGATGAACACTTTGTGGCTGATTCTCACTCTCACCTTGTGTTCAAACCCTACAAGGATTACTTGAAAAATCGGAAAAGTGAAAAAAAAAACCTTCAATGATGATTGATTGCATATCAGCGACCACCCTGCAAAAATTCTTATTGTTTTATTTCGATCTTCTATATTTACCACAACAAAATGCGACTAGCATGCCCTGCATGATATAGCAGCGTACAGCGCTGACCAACCTTTGTTGCCAAAAATATTATTAATTATTTAATTATAATTACAAAATTTGCAAAAATAGATTCCCATATTGAAACAGCGAAATTCATGAAAATTTTTCAATCTGGCCTGTGACTGTCAAAAATTAAAATTTTTCATTGCTATTTGTTGGATAGTTCCTTCAACCTGGTTGATGAAAAACAAAAAACGACAGCTGTTAAAAAGTTCCAAACTTTAAGAGCTTGAATTTGTTCGAATTAATTTAAAAAGCAACTTGGACAACTTATTCATTCATCCAACCATAGAATGTCCAAGTTCACAACTTTAATTCTAAATAAAATAAATAAATTAATTAAAACTAAAACTAAAAATGGTTCCGAGATTGCGATAATTTCACCGCACTTTTTGCAACACAAGATGATGCCAAAAATTTTAATTTCTTTTTTGTTGTTTGTTAACACAGTTACTCAAATCCAGTTGTTGAGGTCTTCAAACTGAGGTCTTTTTTTTATAAAAAAATAAATGCCGGTTTAATGCACGTTTTATGCCGGGCGATTATCAAACTGATGCGATACGATATCCTATTGATCACGCTGTAAATTAACTTTAACAACTCGAAATGAAATAAATTAATTAATTTATTGTATGGATTGAATAGGTTTGCGAGATTGCGATACTGCGAAAGTAACTTACACAAGATAAGAAAACAATTTTTTTTAAATTGTACCCCGCCTACTGAATCTAATGAAAAAATGGCGTAAACAAAGAAACAAAAAATGTGATTAAAAAATTTTATTTACTGTGATGAATATATAAATGTATGAAATGTTAAAGCGTAACTTAAAAAATACTTACAAAAATTTAGAGCAATTTATATTTCAGTCCACCACTGAATTAAGTGAAACTAGCGGAACAAAAATAGTCCTTAAGTAATACAACACTTGATTTCTTTCTCTTTTATCATCTATGTAGTCAGGTCGTCAGCGCACTTCAGCGAGAGGAACAAACCGTTCGAAGGCACGATTCTCAAGGAAAATGGACAGCAGACCAAAAATGATAAAATGAACATTACTGCGCTTTTGCAAAGATCGTAATTTCATTTTCGGAACATTTAAATGTTAATGAGATACAAAAAAAATGAAAGTGAGACGCTTGTGAGATGATTGTGTTGATGAATGTTGTCAAAAATTAATTATTCGATTGGTGATTGACTTTAATCTGATAGAGATAACGTAATTGTATGGTTGGTGCGGAAAAAAATGATCGTTTGAAGCCATAATTGTAAAAAAAATTTATTACATTGATAAAATATGTTTTTTTCTCAAATTGATAAAAAGATCTAAAAAAACAAACTAATTTTAAAAACAAAAAAGTAAAAAATTTATTAAAATTTTAATTATTTTAAATATTTAAATTTAAATTAATATTTTAAAAAACGTGGATTTTTTTTAGAAAACTCACTTAGAAAACATCATTTTGGATCATAATCTCATTGCTGATCATCTTTTAAAGTAAATATTCGTTAGAACTTGTTTTCTTTATTGATCATTAAAGGTCGGCGACCCCCCAAACATTTTTTAACAAATTTAAAGATTCTCTTTCTGAAGAACATAAATATGGTTGAGATTGAAAGCTGAGAATTATGCTGCAAAGAAAGTTTGAATGTGTGAAGCCCAAAAATTGATTTTTCGATTGACGATTGACTTCGATCTGAAAAGATACAACGTAATTGTACGGCTGAAGTTGAAGAGGAATTTTTAAAATTAAGGTTTTCTCGGTGAATGATTGTGAATTCAAAAATCTTCTTAGGTCTGAAGAAGACCGTAAACACATCACACTGTTGTTAACGAAAAAAATTATTGGGCAGTTTTATCTTACAAACATGTCACATGTTAATACAAAAAAGTAAAAATAAAAAAAATTAAGCTGCAAAGACCGCAAGGCGTGTTGCATTGATTTTTTAAATTGGAATTTGCGCGTCCTTTGCGTTCTTTTGCGTTCAAAAATTGATTTTCTTGTTAAATGCGTTTTGCGAATAAAGGTCAAGCGCAGTATGCTTTTCCAAAAAGTAGTACTAAAATATTTTTTGATGAAAAATGGATGAAAAAAAAACAAACAAATATTTTGAAGTTTTTTCTTTCAAGCCAACTTATGTATTCTTGATTGTTGTTGCTTGTAAGACTGTTGTATCATTTTTGCAAAATGCATGGAAAGCGAAGCCCCAAGTGTGACCAACTTTCTCACGCTAAGAATGGTGATGGTACTCGCCACACAAAAATTAAATAATCGAATTTACAGCTCTCGTCACCAACATGCCTGTTATTGTACATCACAAACGTTAGTGAATGAAGCCAATTTAAAGATTAGACAGAACAAAATGGGGAAAGTTTGAATAAATTAGCTTTTTTCAGATGATGGAATTTTTTTTAGATGGTCGAGAATCCCGGAAGACAAAAAAAGATAGTTAATTAACGTTCCAACCGCTCAATGCTTTTATTTCGTCATCTCGGTCACCTGTAAATACATCATTTTGATCATAATCTGATTGCTGATCGTGTCTTAAAGTCCACAATCGGTAAAACTTGTTTTTTCTCACTGATCTCTGAACGTCCAGTCGTGGCACATCCGCGAAACCTTCAAGCCGAGTTTGAAAGATAAACGTTCAAAAAAAAAAACAAATCTCTTCAACAATTGGAGCATTTACAAGGGAACATTTCAAAGATTTATAACGGTCGGAAGAAGCACAGCCTCCCGCATCAAAAAAATCAATCTTTGTAAAAGCTCCGAGCTCCAATCAAAAAAATAAACGGTGGAGAATAATCAAGAATAATCTTTAGGTGGGATAAAAGGAAATATTTCATCTATGTAGCATCAAACTGAAACATCAAACTGAAACCCTGAAAGAACTGAAAGGGTTGCTATTATACAAAAATGAAATAAACCAACTTTCAGCCCATTTCACTAAAAAGACTGTTAGTATGAATTACCAAAGTGAATGACGAAGAAAAGTTGCAGATTAGCCAGATTTAGGTAGTAGGTGGCTGTAATCTTCAAAAGAAACTTTTTTTATTTTCACCTAATTTTTGGGACTGTTCAGCGTGTTGTTATTAGTGAAAAAAAAATGCGGGAAAAAATGAAAAACATGCGCTGTTGGCAGCAAAAATTTGTATGATTACTTGCACTTCAGTTTGTAAATCAGCTGTAGCACATCCTTGCTAAAGGAATGAAAAATGAAGCACGAACAATGTTTGGTTTCTCTCTTTCATTTACTGTATGGAATAGTTTTTGTTGAAAAGTGAAAATTGCTCCAAATGGTTGATGAAGAATAAATTGAACAAGGCATTTAAGGCACGTGTCTCAAGCATCAACGATCGATTCCATGTCAAAAATGGCTAACATTTGACTAAAATATTTAAAGTAAAATTAAATTACAGCCACTGACACTGAATTTAATAAAACATTTGCGGGAAACGTGTAAAACAAACACATTTCTTTTTAATTTTTTAAATAAATTAAAAAAATGTCATAACTCAAAATGAAAACTATAGCCCGTCAATAAGTTTATTGAAAAGTGGGTTAACGAAACAAAAAATCGAAAATGGAAACACAAAAGCAGAACAAAATAGTTAAATAAGTTTAAAATTCCCGATTTTTTTTATCAACGAATTAACAAGCCTTTGAAAAGCACATGTCTCAAGACGATGAGTACCGATCAAAAAATGGGCACACATTCATTAATAAAATTAATGTTTTTTGCGTTTTGCAAATTTGTACTTTCATTTTCGGAACATTTCTCTTTCTGAAAAAGATAAAAATGTTTTTAAATGTTTCAGCTCGGTAAGTTGAAACAAAAGTTGCAAGTTTTGCAAATATGATTTTTTTATTGACGATTGGCTTCGAATTAATTGAACGGTCGAGATTGCAGAGCAATTTAGAAAACTCAGTTTTTGCCGGCCTATTTAGTTTAAACTCATACCAGACTGGCGTAAATTGGCGTAAATTGGCAAAACAAAAAAATTAAATTGATTAAA
>MQUG01000422.1:0-69077 GCA_007213375.1 Steinernema feltiae | reverse complement strand
AGCGAAAAAAATTAAATTTGTAATACTTAAACTGTTATATGGGGAAGCCTATTGCTGCCCAATCGATTACCTCGTGGACAAAAATTAAATATTTCAATATGAGAAGTCAAAAATGTTTAGAATTACGCAGTTTTTAGACAATTTTTTAAAATGTTTTATGGTGTTTTATGATAAGCGAACAAATATCGGGTAGCCGGTATTTGTTGACAAATAATCACCAATCAGGATAAAGTTAGAGTAGTTAGAACTTTACATTTCAAACTCCCGTGGGAGAGGAGCACAATTAGGTTGAAGGTTGTATGGAGGTTTCGGAGGGTCAATTCAGTTGATAAAAACATCGAATATGCTGCTCAGAGTGGAAAGCTGACGACGAGATTTTAAACCATGCGACAAAAAAATTGAATAATTTTATTTGATTTTAATCAAAATACAGATTAACATAAATACTGTAATAGTACTAAATTAATGAATGCTGAAATCTATCAATAATTGCTCGAAAAAGCCTTGCAAAAACAGTGATCCCTAGAGTTATCACACAAATCAAATTTTCGCACTCAAGCTGAAAGCTGACAACGTGATGTGATCAGAAGAAAAGCACAAAAATCATGAAAATTTTATTTAATTCTGTCATCCCGACATAGTCTTTGAGATAGATTTTTTTCGCATTTATTCTCACAAAATACAGGGTGAGCCCGTGAAGAGCAAAAATTATCATTTCACTGTTCTTGTTCTAGGCTTTGACTTTGCTTTATTGAACAATAAAAAGCTTTAAAAACAGTTAATTTCTGTTTGATGATAAACGAACCTAGCTAACCGAAGCCATTTTTTTAATCAAATGTTTTCTAATTTGTATCTAATCAAAAATGTAAGCTTAAAGTTTAAATAGTTTGTAATTAGAAATAGACTAAAATTGTGATGCCCGTATACAAAAATACAAAAACAGCGCAATAATATCAAACTGTCATGGTCATATTACAAAAAAAAAACTGATTTGAGCGGAGCCGTGTACCAAGGCCTCCAAAATAAAGTTTTAAGTTAAAAACCAGCCTTGACCCGATTGAGAGCTTGCAAAAATTTCAACGGATTTCAATGTTAAAGATCGCTGCGGCTTGATTCTACTGAGCATATTGTATTGTATATTTAAAAAACGGCTGCAATGGAGGGAACAGACACCTCCGAGAGAAAGCCTCTATTCGACTGTGAAGTCGTCAATGCCAAAAAATATATATACTGAGTCGGGCATCTTGAATCTTTGAATTAAAAAAAACAACTGAAATTTCAGTGATTGTATATGGGCAGCGCAGCGATAATATCAAACTGTCAAGTCCATATCACAAAAAAACTTATTTTTAGTAGAGCCGCTGTGCCAAAGCAGGCCTCTAAAATGAAGTTTTTTTGTGATATGGACTTGACAGTTTGATATTATCGCTGCGCTGCCCATATACAATCACTGAAATTTCAGTTGTTTTTTTTAATTCAAAGATTCAAGATGCCCGACTCAGTATATATATTTTTTGGCATTGACGACTTCACAGTCGAATAGAGGCTTTCTCTCGGAGGTGTCTGTTCCCTCCATTGCAGCCGTTTTTTAAATATACAATACAATATGCTCAGTAGAATCAAGCCGCAGCGATCTTTAACATTGAAATCCGTTGAAATTTTTGCAAGCTCTCAATCGGGTCAAGGCTGGTTTTTAACTTAAAACTTTATTTTGGAGGCCTTGGTACACGGCTCCGCTCAAATCAGTTTTTTTTTTGTAATATGACCATGACAGTTTGATATTATTGCGCTGTTTTTGTATTTTTGTATACGGGCATCACAATTTTAGTCTATTTCTAATTACAAACTATTTAAACTTTAAGCTTACATTTTTGATTAGATACAAATTAGAAAACATTTGATTAAAAAAATGGCTTCGGTTAGCTAGGTTCGTTTATCATCAAACAGAAATTAACTGTTTTTAAAGCTTTTTTATTGTTCAATAAAGCAAAGTCAAAGCCTAGAACAAGAACAGTGAAATGATAATTTTTGCTCTTCACGGGGCTCACCCTGTATTTTGTGAGAATAAATGCGAAAAAAATCTATCTCAAAGACTATGTCGGGATGACAGAATTAAATAAAATTTTCATGATTTTTGTGCTTTTCTTCTGATCACATCACGTTGTCAGCTTTCAGCTTGAGTGCGAAAATTTGATTTGTGTGATAACTCTAGGGATCACTGTTTTTGCAAGGCTTTTTCGAGCAATTATTGATAGATTTCAGCATTCATTAATTTAGTACTATTACAGTATTTATGTTAATCTGTATTTTGATTAAAATCAAATAAAATTATTCAATTTTTTTGTCGCATGGTTTAAAATCTCGTCGTCAGCTTTCACTCTGAGCAGCATATTCGATGTTTTTATCAACTGAATTGACCCTCCGAAACCTCCATACAACCTTCAACCTAATTGTGCTCCTCTCCCCACGGGAGTTTTGAAATGTAAAGTTCTAACTACTCTAACTTTATCCTGATTGGTGATTATTTGTCAACAAATACCGGCTACCCGATATTTGTTCGCTTATCATAAAACACCATAAAACATTTTAAAAAATTGTCTAAAAACTGCGTAATTCTAAACATTTTTGACTTCTCATATTGAAATATTTAATTTTTGTCCACGAGGTAATCGATTGGGCAGCAATAGGCTTCCCCATATAACAGTTTAAGTATTACAAATTTAATTTTTTTCGCTTTCAGCTTGTGTGCGAAAATTTGATTTTTGAAAGATTTCGCGAATCAGGGTTCTTTCGAGCTCGAGCAACCATTGATAGGTTTAAATAGTTTCTTTTTTTATGGGAATTTGGTCAAAAGTCGCATGGCAACAAACTTGATTAAGTTTAAAAATTTAGAGTTTGCGAAATTCCGTTGTTTTTTATGTTCTTTTATCAGATCTCGTCGTCAGCTTTCACTTCGAGCATCATATTCCATGTTTTTATTATCTAAATTTACTCTCCGGCCTCTCCATACAACCCTCAATCTGTGTCTTTTGCTAATTGTAACCTGATCGCGCGCCTCGCTCCTCCTCCCTCTCCGGGAGGTAAGCATACACCTTGTCAACGCCTGAAACCAAAGAATCATCAGCGCTGAGACCACATTCCGCGTCTGTTGTCCTTATCCCATTCGACGCATTCTGATTTATGAGTGCAAGAGGCTTCCGGGCGGCGTCGGGCGGACGACCAAGGACGAAACACAATGCCATTAGAAGGGGACCGAATAGCCCCGGAATACCATGTTGTTATTATGGGAGATCGCCCGGGGCATTCTCGCAGCCGAAAGAGCTCATAAAAGTTGATGGAGAGAAGGAGGAGAAGTCTGACGCGAGCGAGCGGCGCACCGCCACCTGTGAACAAAACGTTTTTGTGTCGCACGAACACGACGACGCGGCTGTGCGTGAGCGCCGCTTGTTTGAGGAACGAGATGGGACGGGATGAGAGACGCGCTTATTGGCGGTGATAAATTTGCAGAGGATTTCTGTCGCGTTTCTTCATGCGATCCGAGGCTGCATGCGAGAGAGCATCTGGACGATGGGGAGGGAGGATGTGATTTGAAGCGTGTCGGTGCAATGGGGATTGGGGATAATGGTGGTTTAATATTCGTGTATTGTGGGAATGAGATTTGTGGCTCAATTTTTTAGGATTTAGTTTGACTTTTTTTGGACTTCCTTCGATCATACGAGACATTTTTTGTTGGTTTTTTATTTGCTTCAAGCCAAAGTGCCGAAATGACACAATTAAGCATGTATATTCGTTAATTGAAATTTATTTTTTGGCTGTTAAATTACATCAAGCCAAAGTGCCACATTTTATGAGAATATTTATGGTAGATTTCAAACCCTTTTTTATTTTGCATATATTCGTTCTACGAAAAGACGCAAATTAGCGGTCTATGGTCTAGATAAACATAAAATTTTTGCTGCAATGCACAGTCGAGTTGTCGAAGTCACTTGTTAAATTAGTAAAACATTTTTTTGAAATCATTTTCCTGTTCTATCTGTTATATGTTTCTTTAAGCCAAAGAGATAACATTTTAGAATATTTTAACATCAATTACGAGATAATAACTCAACTTTTGCAACACCGTCAAAATTCATTTTTGTTGCAAGATTTGCTTCAATCCAAAGTGCCAAATATTTGGGGTCAATGTTAAAGCTATTTTTTGAAGAATTTTTTCAGGCTTAATTCATTTTTGGTTGTTTTCATTACATCAAGCCAAATTGCCAAATTCTATGAGAATATTTGGAGCAAATTGCCATCCTTTTTTAAATTGCTTTTACTTTTGTGTGAATTTTGCATATATTTGCTTTACAAAACGACACAATAAATTCATAGAACATATAAATAGCATATAAATTCAAGTTTAGACAAAAAAATTACATTTTGGCACAAATACAAGTCGAATTGCAAATGTCGCAAGTTCGTTAAGTCAATGTCGCTTCCCAAACTGGTAAAACGTTTTTTATATCTTTCGTTTCTGGTCTGAACCATAAAACTAAAATTCACAATAATTTTTATTGATCCTTCTTGCTCCTATCATTTGCTTAAAACATCTGGACGAAGAGAAGATTGAAGCGTGCCATGAAAATTGGGTTAATCGTGCATTCAAATTTCATTCATTTTCCTGATCTTCATGTTTTTATTAATATTTTTGTGATTGATATTGCTCTTACGTTTTTACGCCTTACGTCTAAAGTTACGGTTTTTCAGGCAAATACTTTGTAATAACAACGAAATAAGCAAGTAAAAATTTTTGGACATAAATTGATGCAGCATAAAAAAGAATAAATCGATTTTTTTCATGTTGAGCTGCAAAGCAAGCCGGTTTGGGTTTGTCGCGGTTTTAAGATTATAGGCTATTTTTGCAAGCCTTTGTTTCCCCTCCCCGTGAGCGCACGACTGAGAGTTTTGCTTTGAACTGTTCTTTGTTGTTTCTTTGGGTTAATGGCGATTACCTTTGTTCATTTGAAGCCAAAAATCTGGCTTTGAAAATTTTTTTAAAAAATTTCTTCATACAACTAATTCTTCATACAAATATTCTTTTTTTGATCAATGGTCTACGACAAGCGTTGTCAAAAAACTGGGTTCTCGAGGTTTCTTAAAATCAAAAAATTCAGGTTTTTTGAACAACATCAACTGAAATTCATTTCCCGATCTTTAATTCTTTTGAAGCAAAACCAAAGCATAACCTTCAATGAGAATATGTAAAAAGAACAACTATTAATTAAAATTATTGTATTGCAAACGCATATACAGTAATGCAAATATTTTTGGTTGATGGGGTTGCTGGTGCAAACCTAAGCCGGTTATAATCAATTTAGTCGCGATTTTTTTAACATCATTAACTAATTTTTTTTCTCCTCTTTGCGGTAGAGCGTAGTATGGCTCTGTTTTGCTCAAACGTTCAATAACACATAACGATATACCACGTGTGTTTGTTATGTTCACAAATAGATATTTTATTTCTTTTTTGACAATAAATAAAAATTCGGGGCTTTTCGTTTTTTTTGTTATTTTCTCCAAACGTTTGAGAGCATTATTAACGGCGCCGCTAAACCATTTGACAAACATCATGTTTTTTTGGAAGCATAGTTTCAGACTAAGCCAAAACAATTTTTTGTGGGGTCATTTTTGCTACTATAGTGAACAGTGTTAACTGCTTGATTTTTTTAACGAACAACTGATCTATGATGCCTTCCAAAATTCTAAAATATCAATTCAACAATTTTTTGTTCGTTATTTCCAATTCTTTTCCATTGGAAATTTTTTCCAATTTCTCATTAAAAATTGTTATGGCTGGATTCGTTTTCAAAGAGACCGCCAAAACATGGTAATTTTTTTTGCACAGTAAAAGTCGTGAACAATTGGTTTTTTTTCATTTTAACGTTATCACCACATGTCCCATAAACATAAAGATAACCATAAATTCACCGTCTTTGCGGCCTGAAAACAAAAATGTACTATGATCTCTGTGTATAAATTAGATTTTTGAAGCAATTTCCTTTATTTTAACGAGAATTTAAATTTTTGGAAATTCCAATTGAAGACCACATTAACGCTTGATTTTTGTCTTGATTGTCAGATGTATTTAAGTGTACCTTTAAGCAATTTTTGAGGGGTGGATTGATAAACTATCGATACGTAAAAACTCCTTTTCCTAATTCCTTTTCCTTTGCTTTCAGAGATGAACAACAATCCTTCCGACTGGACGACCGCCGATGAAGTTTCCTCGTTTAGTCACACCCCTCAGACGCCCGGATCTCCTTCCTCGCTCACCAGGTAACCAACCACCACCACCACTAGCAACATTGCTTCCTTGGTTCTGGATTCGCGGCTGCGCAATTCATACGTAATGATCGCGTGCTCGTCGACACGAAATCTTGCAAAATTCGAGGAAGAAAAAACGCGGAACGCGTGTTCTGGCAACCAAGTTTTTTCGTCACGCAACCACTTCTTCCAATCAGCGCGCTATTGTTGACGCGCGCCCCTTCCGGCCGCTGAGGAAGACAATTAGAAAAGTGCGCTTTTGGAGAGGGTTTTTTGTTTTAGGCGCTACAAGGGATATAAGAGGGACGCGAGGAGCTAATTGTGGCCAAACTAAGGCTGTGGATTTTGGTTTTTAGCGAGATTTTCATAGTTCATAGATTCATAGATTTTCATAGTGTGCTTTGATCTTCTTGGCAGCTGGCCGTCATTGATCACCCCGTAAGCTTATTTTCTTTTTCTGCAAAATTTTGTTTCAATGCAACTTCCAATATGTACTAAATTCCAATCCAATCATATGAATGTACCAAATTCAAATTCAGGTAATGATCCGTAATAAAATTAACCCATCATCCGCATGCATTGAGAAAAGTTGTTCTAGTAAGGTTTTATGGATAATTACATTTGCACCACTTTTGTTTGCTTTTTTCAACGTTTTTAACGCGGAACTAACTGAACTGAAAGGTTATCATCAAGTTAGAATAATTACAATTTTTGTAACAGTCATTTTCTCAAAAGCAAACCACCATTTTTAAGCTAGAAATTTTGTACTTTTAGCTAAAATCTGAAATTTTTTAAAGAAAATTTATTTTTATTCAACCTTAATTACTATTTTTGGTAAAATAGGCCACGGCTATTGGTATTTTTATAAATGCTTGTGTAAAAAATGATCTTCTGTAAAAACAGAAATAGTAATTAAATTTTTTGTAAGTGATAAACCTGAACGTTCCATAACTTACAAGGTACGCTGCTACGTCTGTTAAATGGAAAACGCAAAGATGCAGTCCAATTCCAAACATCGTTTTTTGTTGCGTAATTTCAGAACCGCAATACGACAATTCAGTTTAGATATTTTTCATCAATTTTTGGATTTTTTTGCGACTTTTCTAGATTTCATTTTAAGTGCAAAAAAAACAACAAATTGTTTTACAAGTCCTGATGACCAAACTGCAATTTTTAGATTTTTTGAAGATAACATTTATAGGTGCTGCCTTCATTTAAATAAGCATTTATTTTATATAAAACGAATTGCAGTTCTTTCAGAATATTTGTTGTATAACGGCTGATGCTCAAAGTGCAATCATCTAATACTTGACAAGGAATATTTTTTGTATCAAGGCGCATTTCATTTTTTGACCAGCAATAAGATAACATTCGCAGAAAAAAGAAATCATGTTAGGAAAACGCAAACATTTTTGGGATTTTTTGTTCCAAACAAAATTTTTGTCAAGTAAATTATTTTCTAGATCAATTTCTAAAGTTGGCACGCTACTGTCATAATTTTGCCCACATCAGCCTGCAATTAACTTATCGAATTGCAGTGGCGTTATTATTTTTTGCAATACGACGCAATATTTTGCTATTTTACATTAGTAAATTTAATTTGGACTCATTTCCAAAGAGATAGGAGTGCACCGGTAAGTGATTTGCACTTTAGATTAACTTGCGAGAACCAGAACATTCAGAAGCCTAGTATTAAGCAGTCTAGTATTAAGATTTAGCGTAAGACGTATATTTGTTCATTCTTTTTTTTTTTTTTTTTTTCGCAATTTTTGTAAATAATTTTTTTCGAAATAATTATCTTTGATTTTAGAACCGCAAAACAATTTACAGCGCGTTAGCAACGATAATTTACATCAATTTTCATATTTTTGACGCGGATGCCCGCCCTTATTTTAAGATAACAAATCGCTGTTCTTGCGACCCTTTCGACCCGAATATTTTTGCATCTCAGCCCATATCTAAAGTACAATCGGCTACAGTGTTAGTAGTGCGCAGAGCCGTCAACATCACAACATTCTCTGGAATAATGCTCGTTATTAACTACCTGCCTGCATGTTCTCTACCTATCTACCTGCCTGTGTTCCAGTTTGATCGGCTAATATCACATTTGAGGGCTTCCTTGTCAGGCCGCTTTTAACTGAACATAACGACCAGACTAAAGTTTGCAAATTCTCAAATTTCCAACATTTGTCCTTTCCTTTCCACTAACCAAACATTAAATCCGCTTGCAAATCGCTTCATGAATAATTCGCACCCGGATTTGTCTTGTCTGCAATTTTAATGCCGTTTTGAATTGCGAACAAAGGGCGGTCTACAATGACGCCCTTTCCGATTGAGTGCCTACGCCTTCTAGCATTCAATTCAAGCACCATTAAAAGCAAAAGATTTGCACTTCCTTGCACCACCTTTGGGATGAGATTGGTCATACTTATCTATTCGGCTTGTTATCACCCAAAATTGATTCAAAAAGTTTCAGATTTTCAAATTTTAACTAATTTGGAAAGAAATTTTTGAGTTGAAAAATCGCGACTTTTTTAAAAGATTTTTAGTTCTCTAGTTCTTCATACACTTTTGTTTTTCACTGCACTTCACGTTCACTTTCATTTCACTTTCACATGCACTGAAATTTCCTCGTGCATATTGACAAACTTGAACTTTCAAATTTTATTTCATTTTTAATTTTTGAGTCCATGAATTCATTCTCTTTAATTCTCAAATCTGAAATCTTAAATTGAGAATTTGTATGATGTAACATTTTTGAAATTTGTATTTTTTGTTCAGAATTTCAGAATGTTCAGAATTCAGAACAGAATGTTCAGATTCAGAATGCTTTCTCTAACTTCAACTTGTTGAAAACTAAACGAATTATACAAGTAAACAAAAATTAATTGGTAGTATGTTACTAAAAGTCTTGATTTATTTTTGCCCGGGTACTTTCGCACTACATAATTTCTACTTTCTACTACTATACTATTCACGGCTTCACCTGTTTACAGCTGCTGTTTTTAATTATTTCTAATGGGACATGTCCTATCGATATGAATACATTTTTTGTATATCAAACAAAAATTAAACTAAACTTTAAAAACCATTAGAAATGAATTCTCAAACCTCTAAATAATGTTCTTGCTTTTATAGAAAAGAGTTTAGTTTAGTTTGAGTAAATTACAAACTTATTAATGAACGTTTCAAATTTAAATACTCGTTTCAAATTCTCTTGAATTCTTTGAATTCTCAAGTTTTAAATCTAAAATATAACAATTAATTTTTGTACAATTTTTCCATTGTTTCCATCATTTTTATTGTTTTTCATTTTCAATTTAATTTTTGAAGTCTTCGCTTTTTCAAGTCAATAAGTGATAATTTTTGAAGATTTGAAATACTGTCTGAGATCTGAAATCTAAATTATATTTGATTTTCTTCTAAACTCTGTTCCAAAACGTCACAGTCTTTTGCCACCGCAAAATTTGCAATTTTATATTTTTTTTCGACAACTAATTTTATTACAAACAGCCAAAGTTTTGATGTTTTTTACATAATTTCTTCTACAATTTCTACTGAAAAGCATTTACATTGTTCGCAAGTTCGCAATAGGTCGCAATATCGAATCGGTAAATTTTGACTTCTTGTTTCTATCATTTTTATGGGTTTTCAGTTTCAATTTAATTTTTGTGACTTCAAGTACTTTTACAAGTCAAATAAGTGATAATTTTTTAAGATCTGAGATCTGAAATCTGAATTCTATCTGATTTTTTCTAATCTTTGTTCCATATGCACGAAGTGTAACACCATAAAACTGCATGACCATCCGTCGTCCACTGTTTACCGCTCACTCGTCCTCCTTTATGAGCGCATTTTATGCCGCGCTAATCGCCACAACTGTTCCAGCAGGCGCCGCTAACAAGTTCCGTCGATCGCTTGGTCTCAGCGCGGAAAACACATAAATTGTGAATGAACATCCCTACTTGCCCTCTCGACCGCCGATGTCGGCGCGGTTGGCAACGTCAGCGTCCCTCTAATCTTTCGCTTCCTTTCCATAGAAACGTTTCTTCCTTTGTGCGGGGAGAGTTAATTGATCGTGTTGGGACCGGCTTCTCGACTAGCTAAGCAACGTTGCACTCGCTCGCAAATAAGGAAGGCGCAGAACTTTGTGCTGCGTCTTTGGAGTTCAAGGTTTAATTCCTCGTCGAGGTGGTGGTTTTTAAATCGATTGATAATCCTTGTTTATGCCGTTTTGAATTTAAATTATTTACTAATTTATTCATTTTTGGCTCAAACTTTCAACGCTTAAAATTTAAACTTTCGACCTATTTTCAGCCGGCTAGCCACAAAAGTCCGCGTGAGATGCGAGAATATGATTTGTGCAGTAACAATGTAACTGAAAATGGATTTTAAATCACAAAAATAGTTAGAAATTACAATAGTTTTGGCAAAAATCTTTCCGCATGGCTTTCCGCGCCCTATGGTTTAATTACGAGTTTAAAGATTTAAATATTAAAAATTCCTTCTATTTGATGAGAATAAACCATTGATTTATCCATGACATCCTTATTATGACACATGATTAAGATTTTTTAATTTTACGATTTGCGTTAGGATATCGCGCAAAGGTTTTTTGTGTCGAAAAGAAAGTAATTAAAAATTACTCGATAATATGTTTTCAAATTGATCCCCAACTGTTTGTGTTCAAAACGCTAAACGAGTATTTTTAAAAAGCTATCTATTTTCAATTTTTGGTGGTTTTTGATAAGCTGTTAGTCCGTTTCAATCACAGAACAGAACAAAATAGAGGTGCAAAGCACAGGGGAAAAGTTAGGAGGCACATTGTGGCAAGCGTCAATGTTCATGCTATTGCTGCTTATTAATAGGGAAATTCCGGCTGTTGCAATTTACAATTTTTGATTTTAAAAAAACTATACAGTCTATTTAAATCGCGACATAACAGAAATTACAACATTTTTTGCATTGGCCTGGCCGTAGCTTTCTGCGCACGAAGGTTTAACTACGATTTTATCGCAGAATATCGCGTTTTTGGAGTCGTTACAAAGACCATATTACAAACTACTCGATAATCTTTCAATCGTGTTGGAAACGCATTTTTATTTTTTTACAGTATTTTTACAAAGCTATTTATTTTTGATAAGGAGCACGGCGACAAAGTTGCGAGGCAAATCGTAGCAAGAATCAACGTTCATGCTTTTGCTGCTTATTAATAGGGAAATAGCGGCTGTTGCAATTTACAATTTTTGATGAAAAACTTAACAGTATATTTAAATCGCGACATAACAAAGTATTGCTGCAGTAGATAAAAAGCTCGACAACGAAAAATCATTGTCAGCTCAGTTTGCAAAATTATTGCGATTTTAATTTGAGCAAGGTCAATCTCGCGGTTAATATCGTTGGTCCCGCAGCGCGAGTGAATCCCGATATATCTAATGAAATTTTGTGTGTTTTACCGTCTGTTTTGTTATGTCGCGATTGAAACCGACTATATTATAAAACAGTATTTAATTTTTTGTCATTCTGGTGATTTTTAGGTTTTGAGATTTGACTTCAATGAGAGAAATGACCAATTTTTGGTTTTGTATTAAAATCAAATTTGCTAAATTTGCTTAAAATCAAACTTTTTAAATCGCAATTTTTAAACTTGTTAGTTATTTGATTTGATTATTTCAGTCTAATTTTGTGATAACGAAAGGAATCGAAATTTCATAAAAATTGAAATTGTTCCAGTAATGCGACAGAATTCAAAGAATTGGTTATTTTTGAATTTGCGTGTTATATCTACGCTAAAATCTGAATCAAAAGTCTGAAATCTGAATCAAAGCCAACTATCTGAACTTTAGCTTAGAGTTTGTGGTTTATATCCACGCAAAAATCAAAGATCAAACTACACATTTGTTTAATTTCCAATGATTTTAGCTGCTTTGTTGGTTCTTCTTGTTTTTTTGCTGCCGTTACCAACCACTTGAACTTAGATTTGAATCAAAAAGCCAAAGTTCGATTCCTCGCTTAGCGCTTTAGTTTTTTATTCATGAACGTAAAGGTCGCGCCTCCTCTTGCGCGCTTCTCAGAACGTTAATTGTTCGCGGCAGGACCTTTATCGCGGGCTTCCTTTCGTCGCAACTCTCCTCCCCCTCGAATAGACGCTCTATTGGCGCGCTCTCTTTCAGCTTCAACACGTGCAAAGAACCTTTGCTCAACAACGAGAGCAGCAACGGCGGCAAGCAACTCTCCAACGGGGCTTCCACCACGAACGTCGCGTTCAGTTTCTTTCAACGATTCGTCGGCGGAGGCGCGGCATCGGTGGCGAAAGCGAACGGAGGCTGTGCGGAAGCGCCGAATCGGATTGTGAGGACAAACGGAACGAGCTCCTCGCTAGGACAAATGTTTTTCGACGAGCACGACGATCAGGTAAGAAGAGTTTGATGCTTTACGGTAACATTTAAACATTTTTGGACAATTTATTCTTGAGAAATATGATTTTTGTAAAATGTACGTGGTTCTATGACATTTTTAAATAATTTTTTTACATAAAAACGAATTTTCGATTTTTGCGACTTCTTCTATTTAGTTTTCATAACAGAAATCGTAGGTAGAATCATGAAATTATGAAATGAATATTTTTTGAATCCAAATTAATGTCATCTCATAGGGATCGAAATGTCTTTCAGCGATTCGGGCAGCGTGATATATCGTTTACTGACGGCCGTAACAATCACGTTTGCCGATATTGAGATCAAGACTTTTTTGAAACCAACTGAAAACTGTTGGTTCTTTTGTTTCTCTTTTAAACTCTTTGAAATGCGTTAAGTAAACATTTTACTTTTTTTTGCTTAGCAAAGGCAAACGTTTTCAGTAAAATAAGTTGGCGAAGTGCTTAAAGTTTTCAACGTTTTTTTGTTTTTGTTTTTTCTGGGTTTTTTTGTACAAATTTTTGTTTACTGTGCGCTCATGTGCGCTAATCTTCAAGTGTTTGTTTGATTTCAGTAGTAGTTGACAACGTTCTAAAAATTCACTTTTTCAATAAACATGTTTTCATATTTTTGATAGAGTGATAAATTGATATGAATAAAATACAAAAAGTTTTGCAATATGTCATCTCCAGGGAAGCAGAACGCCTTACAGATGCAGGATTTATTGTTTACTAATAGCCATAAAAAATACGTTAGGCACGTGATACAAAGGAAAACCACCAACTACTTTCATTTCTTTCAAAACCTGAATTTATTTTGAAGGCTTCGAGTAAGTAGTGGTTTGTCGAAAAATAGTGAATAAAATTAACGCATTACAGATTTTCAATTAGATTAATAAAATTTTTGGAATGATCTACGAATGATTTTGTGCGTTAATGATTTGTTGATTTGTTTTTAAGACAGCAAATTCTTTGGCTTTGATTCACTGTTTTCCGCTATTTGTTCACCGTTAAGGATACTGTAAATTACCCAAACCTTTCTGCCACTTTTCAAGCATTTGATCGTTCAAGCTTCAAGGCAATTCCCATCGTGATTGATCGCGTTTCCTTTGAAATAATCGTTCTCCCTTGTTCAACAAACAACTGTGGCTTCGAGATTAATGGTGTTTTGACCAAAATCTGATAGTTTTCAGACTGCGATGCGATCTTTTCGTGATCTGATAATCATTAATCATTTAAAAAAATTCTATTTTCGATTCTTTGGGCGCAAATTGCAATTTTTCAAAGGTTCAAGAAATATTGAAATATTCCGAAATATTACGAAATACACATGGAATTAGATAGTGTTTTTGACAATACTTCGCCATTTTAAAGCATGTACTTACTATCGTATACATATTTCAGCGAATGAAAAAATTAATAATGAGATAACGACAATTTTTGAATTTTGACAAAATATTTTGGCCATTTTTGTCAGAGCAATTTTTAAGCATTTTTGGCAATTTTCAGGTGTCTCATTTTCAAAGTTTCAAAGCATTGAAAAATTCTGAAAAATTTCAATTCTGAAATCAAGATAAACATGGTATTTTTGAAAAGACTGCTCCGTTATAGGCATTTTACTACCTTGCTTACTGCCGTATACATAGTAAAGAGAAAAGAGATTCTTCTTTTTTTCAATTTTTTAGGTATCTAATTACCGTATTTCATATTTCAGCGAATGAAAATGCGTTCATATCAATTTTTTTATTTTTTATTTGTGCCCTGCAGTCCAAAGAGATTAGCTTTCCGACCTTTTCAATCTTCTCAGGTGCTGTCAGAAGCCAAATCCAATCCTTTGACTTGACATCGCCTTATGCATTCTTAAGTAGCGCCTTTCATCAATCGTCAACAATTTCGTCAACTCTAAAGACTAAAGTTCACTTCCGCTCCGCTTTCAGGAGTTTGATAATCGCTCGGTCACCCACTACGAACTTGGCTTCTACGAGAAGACCCACACAAGCTGCTTCCGGGGGACTTTAACCTTTGAGCTGCGCTATGACTTTATCCATCGAGTGCTGATGGTGCACGTGTTGCGGGGGAATCATCTGCCAGCTGAGGTAAGTGATAGTATGATAGCTATTGGTTTTGAGGGATTACGGTATCTAGGAGCGTAATAGAAGCTGTGATCCGTATGTGAAAATGTATCTTCTGCCGGAGAGAAGAAATCACTGCAAAACACGGATTTTCAAGAAAAGTTTGGATCCTGAATTCAATGAAATGTTCAGCTTTGATGTGGCCTACAATAATTTGGCTAATAGGATGCTGCAGGTAAGCGTAAAATCGAATTTAAAAATAGAAAAGCGAACAACAAAAAATGTTGTTAGTAGACAGGAATTGAACCCGTGACCTCTCGCGTGCTAATTGAGCACACTGCCAATGTACTATGCAAACAATTTTGTTCATTTTTATTATATTGTGGTATTGCGGTTATTAGAATTGATTTAGTTCTTTAATTTTTGATTTTAATTTAAAGGACTACGGTAGCCTTAAATTTGGCTTATTTTTGGTCCCAAGACGATGATTTCAAACTCAAAAATTAAACTAACGGATCTAGACAGATTTTAATCCATGTAAGTCCAAATAAAAAAATCAATTCTTCCTATGGGAAACGAACCACTGACCTTTCGCGTACTGATCTAACACACTACCACTGCGCCATTGACACAAATTTTCAAATTTTCCACTTTCTTTTTTTAACCGTCTGCGATTTGGTTTCGATTTTTTTTTATGCTGCTTAAAAGGTTTACGGTAGCCACAAACTTGGCTTTTGGTCAAATTCCACAACAATAATTTTTAGCTTAAAAATCAACATTAAAGCAATCTAAAGGGATTCAATTCCATCCGTCAAAATAAAAAAGTCAATGCTTCCAACGGGAATCGAACTTCTCACCTTTCGCGCACTAATCTAACACACTACCATTGCGCCACTGACACAAATTTTCAAATTTCCATTTTTTCAGTTCACTGTCTACGATTTCGACCGTTTCACCCGTCACGGCCTCATCGGCAACGTCATCATGCGCGACCTCTTCGAAAAGTCGGATTTGCACTCGTGGACCGAGTACACAATGCAGATTGTCGGAAGCCAAGAGAAAAACGACTTTGGCGATCTGCTTCTCCATCTCAGCTACTCGCTGACCGAGCAGAAGCTCCTCGTCACCGTTTCCAAGGCCTACAACCTCAGGCCGATGGACATCACCGGGGCTTCAGGCACGTCACAACCACCCGCCGCCGCTGCTCGGCCGCCTTTAATCGCAACCGCTTATCTCCTCCATTTCAGATCCCTACGTGCGTATCTCGCAGATCTATCAGCGGAAACGTGTGAAAATGCGAAAAACGTCAATTAAGCGCGCGAATCTGAATCCGGTCTATCACGAGACCATCGAGTTCGACTTGCCTCCCTCGCAGATTGACGAGACTAATTTTCTCGTGCAAGTCATGGATTGGGATCGGTAAGTGGATGATTGAGTGTTTGTTAGGGGATGATTAGCACAACTACACGGCTACAAGCGCTTCATAGCATTTAAAATGTGGAATTTCTGGATTACTGTAGATACGAAAAATGGTCCTGCAAGGATTAGATCTCTGAAAAAGTGGTTTTATTCAAATTAAAAGGTCCGTAAGCGAAAAACATTGAAATAAAAAATGTTATTCCCCCTATGGGATTCGAACCTGTGACCTTTCGCGTGTAAATTTTTGATATCTATCAATGCTCAATAGCAACATTTTTTTATTTAATTCTATTAGCAACCAGTTTTTGTCTTACAAGTTGAGCTATTTAGCATAACTACCGTAATCCATCAATTTCAGTCTGAAACTTCAAAAACCAAAAAAATGAAAATAAAAAATTATCCCCAATAGGAATCGTACCTGTGACTTTTCGCGTGTTATTGCCACCTCCCACTGTTCTAAAGCAACAAATTTTTGTCAAAAACCAAAAAATAAAAATTGAATTCTCTCAATAGGATTCGAACCTTTGACCTCTCGCGCGTCAATTTAGCCTTCTACCACTGTTCTATAGCGACAAATTTTTTATTTTCGTCTTTTTAGTAACATACCGTAACCAATCAATTTCAGAATTGGTCGCGATGACCTGCTCGGCTGCTGCGTGCTCGGCAAGGAGAGCACCACGAAGGAAGGTCGTCAACAGTGGGAAGAATGTTTCAGCTCGTTCAGGAGCTCCGCTGTTTCGCTAAACTCCTACGGGTATCCGCAAGAAGAGGCACAGCCACCTGTAAGTCATCGAAAACGCTACCGTAGTTAAAAAGCCCGTTTAGATTCCTCGATCGGTGGCCACATGGCACAGCATCCTCGGCGAAGTGCCCGACTCGTTCAGGAATATTCCAAAAGCCAAGAAATGAAGTGCGAAAACCGCCAGAAATGTGTCTTCTCCTTGCTCAGACGTGTCATAAGAATTTTGAATTTTTGCATTTGATCAATTTTGTGCTGAAATGGTGTGACTATTGTTTGTAAGTTATTGCATTAACATGTAACCAAATAAATGCAATTAAAAAAGAGAAACTAAAATTTGTTTTGATAGCACAATGGTAGTGAGCTAGATTATGACGCGAGAGGTCAGAGGTTTGAATCCCATGGGGATAATTGAATTTTTTATTTTGATGAATTTGAATTTCTAGGCGTTTATTTTCACATGATTGCATGATTCAATTTGGATCTTTTTGAATCCATATTGAATCGAAAAAAATGGAGCAAGCCACGTGGCGCGATCAACAATTAAAAACTAACGTTTCAAAATTTGAAATTTCCTGTTGATCTCGCCATTCTAGTTTCGCCACGACTTCTTTTAACTCGCGCGAGAAACACTGAAATCAGCTATTAAATTTGAGTTCGATGCTGTTCGATGAGTGAAAATACGGACAAGTAACTATAGCTGCTTTTATCACAGGCAACAGATGAGCTTATAGATTTAGATTTATACTAAAGCGATTGCAATGCTCGTTCACATAATGATGTCCGGCTCCGGAACGTTCTGCGAGATGACCTTGTGCGGAAGGACACGGGCTCCGTTCAGGTAAAGCTCATCTCTGACGCCGACGTCCTCTCCAATCACGCAACAATTCTCGATTCGCACCCAGCGACCTGCAAAACAAGCATTACTTCAAAGAATCTCGTGTTATCGCTTACCGATTGAGCATTTCATCCCGATGATGCTGCTGTTCACGCAAGAGTGGGTGCGGATGACGCTGTCGCGTAGAACGGTGCAGTTCCGCAGACGAACGCCGTCTCCGATCCGCACTCCGGCACCGATCACAACGTGCGGTCCGATCTTGCAGTTTCGACCAATGAGAGCCGACTTGTCGACCAGGACGTCCCCGAGAATGTGCTCCCCAGTGGCGAGCTTCTCGCTGTCGATCTTCCGCAAGTGACGGAGATAAAGTTGAGTACCTACAATGCACAGAATCAGTCATTTGTCGGTGTTGTAAGCGAAACCTGTCAGAAAGTCCTTTGGTTGTCCCACATCCATCCAAAATCCGGGAAGCACGAAAGCAAACAACTCGCTCTGATCCGCCATGACTGGGAAAATCTCCTTTTCAATCGAGGTTGGCTTTGGCTGGATGCGGTTGAGAACCGAAGGGTTGAGCACGTAGATGCCCGCGTTAATCTTGTTTCCCACGTATTCCTGAGGTTTCTCGACAAAGCTAAAGGCCAAAATTAAGCAGAGTGAAGGACGTTTAATCGCTCACCGATTGATTCCACCCGATTTTTCGTCAAAAACAACTACGCCGTACTTGCTAGGCTCTTCGACACACGTCACTGCGATCGTTCCCTCACGACCATGCGTCACGTGGAAGTCGATCATTGCTTTGAAAGGAAATTCGCAAATGACGTCCGAGTTGAGGACAAAAAAGGGCTCGTCTCCTTGCAGGTAGTGCTTGGCCAGAGCGATGGGACCCGCCGTTCCCAGCGGCTCTTCTTCATGCGAGAAGTGCACCTACAAAAGAAAATTGCATTGTTGAACTGAAGACAAATTGTTTACCGTAATCCCGAGCCGAGTTGCCTGTTGTTCGAGCTCCTTTTCCAGCATATCCGCACGGTAACTAACCGCCAGTACGACCGTTTTTACTCCAACAGCAGCCAGAGCTTCGATCTGGTGCATCATCATCGGTTTGTTCGCAAACTCCACGAGCGGTTTCGGTTGCGTCAGCGTTAGAGGCCGCAATCGAGTTCCGTAGCCGCCGACAAGAATCAAAGCTTTCATTCTGGAAAGAGCAACAATTTTGCTTACGCAATAGAGCCATTTTCGACGAGTGCAACCTTTGCAGAGTGCACCGCCGCCGTTCACATTTGTCTTCCTGAATAACCAGGGACACGGCGTCGAAGTGGAACAAAAGTAAAACAACAGGTTTGCAGTAACAACACAAGAACAGAAAGTGCAGAAATATTTACGTTTGCTCTAATGTAAGAGCAAAATTGCGTCAGGTTAACGCCGCGCGCCAGCCCTCTCCGTCAGTTTTACGACCGGCCGACTCACCGTCGCCTGTCTGGCTCCTCCTACTTGATTTGCAAAAAAACTGCATATCAACACAGCTAGAAAAAAAACTGATGATAGCCGTTTTGACGCTGTTGCATTACAAAAACGCAAAAACGAATCGGATTGATGAACTTACTTTTGTCGAAATCAACAAAAAGACGCCGGCTGAGCACAAGCTGCGGTATTTTTGGACCGTACACAGGCGGGCGTCGATGAGTCAACAAAGTAGTCATATTCGAGAAACACTCATTGTCCGAGTGGACAAAGTGAGCAAAATGAATCATCACACTCTGCCGTAGCCATGCAAAAAGAGTTATCGCATTGCGATACTACGAAAATTGTTCTACTACATCATTCAAATGTTCGGCTAAGTGTTTGAAACAATTGACAACTCCAAGAAACGATAGCGTCGATCAACACGATCACTTAACTGACGGATCTCCAATTTTCGGGCGAAATCAAATTTTTTGGGTCTTGTGTAGATAAGAGAGATTGCTTGACAATCTAAAGACAATCGTTGCAGCGAAATGCGCACTCGTCGAGCCAATGGTGCTGACAAAGAAAATGAACTGTGGCACACACATAGCTGTCGGGACTTTTTTGTCTTTGCCAATTATTAGCTGCCTATGCGCTGATCTACCAGTGATCGTTTGCTATGCCCCTCTATAATAAAGCGAAAGCCGACGGTATGTGTGTGTGTGTGTGTGTGTGTGTTCCGTCCGCACAGGCGTCATTTGAGACAGTGAAACGACCGGTCGTTCAGAAAACACTGGACGTCGAATTCAGACACCGCGCACAACAGACAAACGCACTGCCAATGAGCCACCGCGCGCGCATGTTTGAAACGTTGAACTGAGAATACATGACAGCTGTCTGATTTTGTAATCAATCGATTGTTTGTTGTCAAAAAACAACAGTAAAAATTGGAGTCCGTTTTTGCAACGACTGTATTGTCGTTCCGAATTCGAAAACACAAGGCGCCGAAATGTCGTACATTCGGATGTTTGTACGGCGTCTGTCTTTTTCAACTGGGAACTCCACACTTGGCCGATTTCTCTTTTCACGAGGAACAGTTTGGAAATCTACGGCGTCACGTTGTTCAGCATGACATTTACCCCTTCTTGCTAAGTTTGGCAAGAATTGGATGTTTCCTGGTCGAGAACGTTGAAAAACTAAGTTTTCTGACTGTTTTCACGCTCGCATGGCTCGTGTTTTCGAATGCGGAACGACAATAAAGTGCAAATATGAAAAATTGTCGTGAAGTGTTAGCAATTTGAGCGCGCTGCAGTTCAGTATCCGAACTGCAAAATTAAAGTTAGCTTTAAATCACAGTAAATAGAGGCGTGGATTGCGCACGCTTTTATGATCATAATACCGATAACATCAATTCAATTCAACGAAAGTGGTCGATTGGATTTGCACCAGTGGGTCGGATCAGCAGTTGGACAGTCTAAGGTCCGAATTCGTTTGGAATAAGATTTTTGTTGCTTGAAAAAGAGTGTCTTTTCTTCCATTCTTTCGATGACGTTAGTTTGACTTGATTTATCTAAAAAAAAATCGAGAGAATATTGCTGCTAATAAAATTAACAATTTAAAAGCAGAAAGAATAATTCCAGTAGGGAAAGAACCTATGTACTTGGGAAGGGCAGCAGAACAGATCAGCCAACTGCGCCGTGAATCCAAACGAGCACATGCAAAAAACGCTTTTTTCGGCTTAAAATGAAAACTTCAAATAGGAATGAACAAGAATCTCATCTTACTACGCCACGGTCTCGCATTCACCATTGACAATGATTACGACCACCCACAAAATTGAAGTTTGCCGAGTTTTCTTTACGCGTGGACATTTGTGCTCGATCCGACAAATGCTTCCTGGAAAAGTTAATAATAAATTAGTTTACGATTGCAACGGCAGCTCATTAAAGCCATTGCTTGTCGCGAAATCTTGTTTTTTTTTAATAGAGCAAGCTCTAAAATTGTAAAAATTATTTTTGCACAATATAATCTTTGCCGCAATGTTCCAAATTGAAACTAAAGATTGAGATAATGAGATATTATGATATGCGACAGAAACTTCAAAAAAATTTCGTATGCCCTCGAACTTGAAATTTCCTCTAAAGAAATGGTAGTTCTTGTGAAGTTAGTAATAAAAAAAAGCATTTATTATCGCAAGCACCCGGTGATAATGACAATAAAATACTTAGCAGCAATTTTGAATTTTCGTTTACATAATGATGTCCGGTTCGTAAACATTCCGAGAGATGACCTTGTGCGGAAGGACACGGGCTCCGTTCAGGTAAAGCTCATCTCTGACGCCGACGTCCTCTCCAATCACGCAACAATTCTCGATTCGCACCCAGCGACCTGCAAAACAAGCATTACTTCAAAGAATCTCGTGTTATCGCTTACCGATTGAGCATTTCATCCCGATGATGCTGCTGTTCACGCAAGAGTGGGTGCGGATGACGCTGTCGCGTAGAACGGTGCAGTTCCGCAGACGAACGCCGTCTCCGATCCGCACTCCGGCACCGATCACAACGTGCGGTCCGATCTTGCAGTTTCGACCAATGAGAGCCGACTTGTCGACCAGGACGTCCCCGAGAATGTGCTCCCCAGTGGCGAGCTTCTCGCTGTCGATCTTCCGCAAGTGACGGAGATAAAGTTGAGTACCTACAATGCACAGAATCAGTCATTTGTCGGTGTTGTAAGCGAAACCTGTCAGAAAGTCCTTTGGTTGTCCCACATCCATCCAAAATCCGGGAAGCACGAAAGCAAACAACTCGCTCTGATCCGCCATGACTGGGAAAATCTCCTTTTCAATCGAGGTTGGCTTTGGCTGGATGCGGTTGAGAACCGAAGGGTTGAGCACGTAGATGCCCGCGTTAATCTTGTTTCCCACGTATTCCTGAGGTTTCTCGACAAAGCTAAAGGCCAAAATTAAGCAGAGTGAAGGACGTTTAATCGCTCACCGATTGATTCCACCCGATTTTTCGTCAAAAACAACTACGCCGTACTTGCTAGGCTCTTCGACACACGTCACTGCGATCGTTCCCTCACGACCATGCGTCACGTGGAAGTCGATCATTGCTTTGAAAGGAAATTCGCAAATGACGTCCGAGTTGAGGACAAAAAAGGGCTCGTCTCCTTGCAGGTAGTGCTTGGCCAGAGCGATGGGACCCGCCGTTCCCAGCGGCTCTTCTTCATGCGAGAAGTGCACCTACAAAAGAAAATTGCATTGTTGAACTGAAGACAAATTGTTTACCGTAATCCCGAGCCGAGTTGCCTGTTGTTCGAGCTCCTTTTCCAGCATATCCGCACGGTAACTAACCGCCAATATAAATGTATCCACCCCAACAGCGGCCAGAGCTTCGATCTGGTGCATCATCATCGGTTTGTTCGCAAACTCCACGAGGGGTTTGGGCTGCGTCAGTGTTAGAGGCCGCAATCGAGTTCCGTAGCCGCCGACAAGAATCAAAGCTTTCATTCTGGAAAAAGCTGGTTGTTATTCTATTTTCAGTTGATAATGGTGACAACTACAATGTTCGTTTAAATGGGTTTTTTGAGCGAAAAAAAGCAATGCAAGAGAGCAGAGCAATGCTAAGCATAGAGCGTTTCGTACTGATTCTTTAACAGAGCTAGGGATGGAAATCATATTGATGTAGTAAGTGAGAACGATCTTACGAACTATTCAGTTATCAAGTATTGCGTGTTGATCAGTTTTCTCAACTATTGCATTTCATAGAGCAAACAATATTCAAAAAACGAGCAGTACAAACTGGCTTGTTCGTAAAACAAAATTTGAGATAAATTAAATGATTTAACAATATGATTCGTTGGAAATATATCAATTGGAAACAAAAATTTGCAATATATTAGCTCTGCAACAACAAAAAATTGAAATTAATTCTGAATTTATTAACCTCATTTCTGGACACATTGGGCGACGCTCAGAAAATATCAAGCTTTGCGGAGTGCGGCATGCTTCGAGCTCGGTAGTAGATAAAAAGATTAAATGCCAAACTTCGATTGTTACACTTGACTCTCGAAAATATTTCGAAAAAAGTTAAAAAGTCCACAATCCAAATTCGGAATTTAATTGAACTAATAAGTAACTATTTCAAACAGTTTATTGCAACTTTAAAACGTTGACAGAAAAACTAAATAAATGAAAAAACAAAACAAACTTATGGTTGAGATTGAGTGAATTAAAATATATTTCAAATTTTGAATTTGAAAAAAGCAAACACTTTATAATGTGATCATCCGTTAAATTATAGAGCCTACCGCTTTCTACCAAAAAAATGAAATTTTAGATAGAAATTACTTTAAACAATAACGATTATAAACCAGTCAACTTCAACTTGGTACGAATTTCTACCAAAGAAATTAACAATTATGAAACTTTTTAATTTTCCTGCTGTGAACATCTATGATTTTCCGTTCAAAAAAATTTTTGAAAGCAACATTTTTAACAACTACTAAATTATTCAAAATTTAGAGATCTGACATATTCTGTTAAATGCAAAGAAAATTAGTGGTCTCAAAAAATAGAAAACCGATACTAACTGCCCAAATATGCCTAAAGAACTGCTTTTCTTAAGAATAAATACCCTCAAAAATAAATTAGTGACGGAATTTAGAATTATTTTTGATTTGTTAAAATTAAAATATCAAAAGCGCTTCCAACTTTGAATTAAATTGATTACTTCGAATTATCATTATAGTCAGATAAGCGACAATTAGCGACAAATGGAGCACTAGTTAAATCATAGTGCTTCGTTTTGCTGGTCATTCTCTTAGCGCAGAAACGGTTCACGTCAAAATCAAAACTACAAAATCATCGGAAAGTAGAAGAGTAGTTTTTTCTTTTCACATGCAAGCAATCGATTTCATTTTGTGAGCTGATTCACAAGCTGATTTTTTGCGGCGATAGCGACGGCGCATATTGTTTTGATTTAACTGTTTGTGCATTCTTTTCGCTGGCGACAGCAACCGTAACCCTTGTAAAACTTTTAATTTTGGAACAACGGTTCGTGTTAATTGGAGATTTGAGTTGTCGAGTACTGCTCGAATTCAGAAAGCGGATCAAACTATAAACAATAAACAAAATACAAACAAATTCATTGTTTATAAAAACAAACAGTCGTTGCCAAAAACTAAAAGCCCAAAAATCCTAATAACGTCCTAATAATTTTAAGATTATAAAAAAAGCAAGATTATACTGACTCCAGCTACTTATAAACCTCACATGTAAACCTCACATATAAACCAAAAACAATGTTGAAAAATGCATCAAATATGCAAGAATTTCCAAAATAAAACAGCTTGAAATGCAACGTCAAGAGTTGTTTGGACTGTACCAGCAAAACTACAGCAAAACTACAACGGTTTCACCATGAATTTGCTGCCTTTATGCAGCTGCGGACTCCTCCTTTCAGCAAAAGAATGTGCGCAAGCGCCTCCGTTGACTCTCACGGTCTGGGAAGCCGCAACATTTTAGCGATCTATCCCACTCCTGACGTTAGTTTAAACGATAAAGCTAAAGCAAAATTACACTCTAAGTTTTTTATGTTTGATCGCGCATGAATATTCACGCGAAAAAACGCTTTCAAAAGTGGATAGCTGATTGATGATACATATTGAATTTTAACGTTCCAAAACGATATCAATGTCTGTTTGTTTACAATGTAATAAACCAGATTCGTGTGAGATTATTGCACGCACGCTATTGGAAACGTTTCTTGCGAACAAAAACTCCGTTTAATTTTTATTTTAAATTTAACTCAGGTTTAAAAGGCGTGCATTTTATTAAGATCAATTCAGATATTCAAATTCAAACTAAATTGGTTAAACACAATTTTTTCTTTTTGCAGAGAATTTGAAGTATCAAAGAAAATCCGAACTTTTTTAAAAATTTGAAATATGCAATTTGAAAAATAGGCATAAAAAGTAATAGTAAATCTTGTGCCTATCCAAGCAACACTTACTAGCGCTCGTTTAAGCTGCTTCTACATTATCGGTGCAATTTTGATCACTCAAAGATTACTCAAACAAAATCGAATGATTTGATTGCGCTCTTTTCGCTACCAAAACTTTCATTTGCCCCGACACAAAACGTTGCGCTAAAACCTTTCGCTAGCCAAAGAGAAAGCTTTCCAGAGCGGCTCGGACAAAACAACTCTTGAACAAAAATCGTACAAAAACAAGAACAAAAAAACAAAAATCAAACGAACCTAAGTTTAAATGAAAATAATTCGCTTTTCAAAAACTCAAAAACATTTGAGTTGTTTTCGACGAAAGTCGACGAAATTGAGCCAAAACGTGCAGAATGCCCGAAAACGCGGTTAAATTTTACATTAATATGATGTGAAAATTTTATGAAATTAATGAAATTTTATGATGAAAATGTGAAAAATCATGATGTTAAAAATGTTGTTGATGTGATGTTAAATGTGAAAAATCCACCGATCAATCTTGCAAAATTTGTACATTAAAAGTATTCAACGTTAAAAAGAAATTGAGCCTAAAAACCAATGATGACAAAACATATGTATTACATCATTCTGCTCGTTCTGAAGTTCTGTTCTAAACAAAAAATGTTCACATAAAATTATAAATGATTCTTCATAACCTGTTACCACCGAACTGTTCAAAAAACAAACGTTTTTTGAGGAAAAAAACACGCTTAAAATTTTAATTATAATTATATTACACTTTTACCTTACATTCCAGCGTTATGTAAAAAAAATTCAACAACCACGGTTTGTCGTTGTTGTTCAAACACCTGTAGTTGTTTTTGATGACAAAAATTTATTTTATATACACTGGTTGGTTGAAAATAAACGAAGGATTAATTGCGCAGTTTGATATTTATACTTCTAGATTGATGTTATTAAACAATTAATAAAAATAACAATACATATTGTTATTTATTCTTCCGGTTTCCGATTCGTTTTCAGGCAAGTTCATCTGGGGTCACACCCACAACAAGCCAATGATGACAAAAATAGTTGAATTTGCATTAACATCGGCCAAATATTCTTTGATGCCAGTCAAAAATTAAAAAAAACAATTCAGAAACTTTATAATTGTTGAAATCACAAACTCATGAGAATTACGAATTTCTGATTGAGATTGATTCAAAAATTGAGATGTATTCACAATTACAGTAAGAAGATAAAAACGCGAAGCTGCGATAAGGCGTGAATAGTATCACAAAAATAGAATAGTATTACAACAAAACATAGAATAAAACATAATGCCAGAGATTTGCATTGCATCCTAAAAAACGGGCAAAATTTAGTTTCCTGTATGTTTTTTGTTTTTTTGTTCAAATATGTTCGGCATCCAAAGTCCAATAAACTTCAATAAACTAGTGCAAAATTAAATGAAAAGCATAAGCAGATTGATTTGAGTTGAGTTGATTAAAAATTAACTACTGAAAACTAATCGATGAATTGCAAAAGAGCAAATCATAAAAATTATTGTAATTATCCATTGCGGAAACAGTGTTGAACCTATACAACCGAGAATTGTTCTGCTCAGCAGAAAAATGTTTTGAAAATTTCCAAAATTCTAGCATTTAGCAGCCAACCATAAACGCAAATGCACGACTAAAGACAAGCAATTAATTGAAATTAAATGAAGAAATTAATTCAGTTAAAAAAGCGTACGCAAAGCGTTCCGAAGTCCTCATCAGGACAGCATCATCAAAAAAGGCCTTTTAAATATTCAGTTTGTTTACTTTTGTCAGGTAATAACAGTGACAACTTCATTTAGTTTTAAAAATTGTTTAATTTGTTCAGAAATTTAGAAATTTGCGGTTATTTCTTGAAAAAATCTGACAATCAACATGCACAACGCAATAACGAAAAACTTTACAAATCTGTATATAAAGAATTCTTCAAACGTGTTTGATATGCCTAGTCATTCAACACCAAACAATTTTTTTATGTGACAACTTTTCTAAGTATGGTTGTTAAATCAAGAATTTAAGTTTTACTTTTAACATTCAGTGGAGAAAACATTCTCAAAAATAAAAACATTTATAAGAAAACTGTTACGCAAAGGCAATCTATAATTAACAATTACCAGCGTGTTTTGATAATATGTCAATCCGTTATAATTGACTAGCTTAAAGCTTGTTTTAATGTATACACATATTTTATAATATTTTAGAAGTAGAAATTTAAAGAAAAAATTTTAAAAAACACACGAAACCTTGTGGTTAATTATTTTTAAATTAAATAATTTAAGTAGTCTTTTTTAGAATGAAGGCTCAAAAATGTTTTTTTAAGTTCAGTCTGATTAAGCTATGAGCGTTGTGCGCAAACAGCCAAAGTAAAATAAGATAACATTAAAATAAAAATAAGGCTAGAAAAAAAATTTGCAGTACTTAAATACAGTAAATATAATATAATAAAAATAAAGTAAGTACAGTAAATAAAGTTTAATTTTATTATTGAATAAATGTTTTTCTTGAAAAGTGTAAAGTTTTTCTTTAACGGTAACTACGACCAAACAGTTGTAAAAAATGTAATTTCGCAGTTTAGAGGCACAACCACGTTGTAAACATGTTCTGAATTTAAAAAGTATAAGCCTAAAAGTCTAAAAATGAAACGCGTTGTAGCATTTAAAACGTGTCATAAACGATTAACGCACGTGAGACATTAAACGCTAAGACGCCAAAGAATGGCAAAAACAAATTTAAATGTAATAGGTAAAATAGTTCAACATAAAGTAAGTGAACCATTGGTCAAATTTAACATCAATCTGATAACAGGACCTAAATTGTTTTATGAATTTGATTTATTTTACCTAAATTGAATTTTTCGCATTGAAAATCCTGTTTTGGATGCAAGTAAAGAAGTCAGATTTATGCCTGCCCTACTCTAAGCCTCAATTTTGCAGAAATCAATTCCAATATAGCCGAATTCTTCTCATAATTTCCTTTGTCTGGTCTACAATAGTTGTCTGCTGTCTAAGTGTACATCCAGGCAGAATTCGTCCAGGCGGAATTGACTCGGAAATTTGCAACCTGTCGATGCTGGCCTTGTTCGTTAGCTTCCTTCGCTCTTGTTTGAGCAAATCAAACAAAAGTGGACCTTATTCGGTTACAGGGATTCAATTAGTGTTTTGCTCCGATATTGTGCCAATCCAATTCATCTCGGCACTGTTCTACAGTATTCGAGCTGCAGATCGGTTATCATATGAGTAAAATAAACCACTGCCACTGAGAATGAGCCACTAATTTTGAGACATAATCTCAGACAATCGTAGTAGGGCCAAAGTTGTCATCATCAGTTTATTCACCCGTTATCACTTGGAATCCTCAAATTACCAAATCGAGCACCTGTCACTGGGATTCATATATGACTCCCTCTTACATCCGAACGCCTCCGCAAACTGTGGAATGTTTCTCAGCGTTCCAATCACTCGATATTTCCCTGGCGAATGCGTGTTGCTCACTAGCTGATCGCGAGTCTGCGCCACGGAGTCAGATCCGCAGTAGAACGATGAGTAGGAGAGGAAGAAGAGTTGATCGTCGGTGAAGAGCAGATTCTGTGCTGAGGGTTTGGCTAGGAGGGTACTGTAGGCTTGATAGGCCGCTTTGAGACCCGCAAGGTCAGCGGCATTCTCTGTTACTGTAGTTGTTCCGTTGATGCACCCGATTCCGGTGTAGCAGTAGCGGTTGAATTGGTTGATTAGGCATTTGGTGCGATTTTGGAATTGTTTCCTGCAAAATGTGAGGTTTAGGGTTACGGTAGGCACAAATCTGGCTATAATTGCATCTCAAACTTCATTTTAGACTTGAAAAATTGAATTTAAGATGAAATAACAAATTTCCATGAAAAACAAAAATTCAAATCCACCTACGGGATTCGAACCCTTGACCTTTCGTGCGGTAATCTAGCACACTGTCACTACGCTATTGAGACAAAATTTCAAACGTTTGAATTTTTGGTTAGAGAATACGGTATCCACTGCTTACTGTGATTCAGGTGACCACCAATTGTTGAGATTGCCGTTTGCGTCGAATTGTGACCCCTGAATGTCGAATCCGTGAGACATTTCGTGTCCAGCGACTGCGCCAACGGCTCCGTAGTTCATTGCGTCAGGATAGTCTAAATTAAATCGCTTCAAAGCTTGATTTGGCTCAGCTCAGATTACTGTAGCCATAGAATGGATATTGGAGCTCTCCAACAGGCATTGTGAACGCGTTACGTGTCGCAGTGTACCAAGCGTCGGTCCTAACTGGAGATCCAACGAAATCGCGGCGATCGACGGGGATTAAAACGCCGTCAAAGTTCTTCATGACCGCCCAGGAGCGAAGCATCAGGTTGAGAGAGATGAATGAGACGTTTGAGGGGATTTTGAGGTCTGAAATCGTAATTTATGAGCTGCAAAAGATGAAAATTTCTGTTTTAAATTGTTCAGAAACCTTAAATGAAAATTAAAAAATTCATTTCTTGTAATGGGATTCGAACTTCTGACTTCTCGTGTGGTAATCTGCCACACTACCACTGCGCCACAGAGACAAATTTTCATTTTTCAACCTACTTTGATAGTATTCAGCCTGAGCTGTGTGATTCATCGTCCACTCTGGGTAGGCGATCATCATGTCCATCTTGACCGCTTTGTCGAGGGCGTTTTTCCGTGTTTTCTCGTCCATCCAGTCGGCTGCCTTGATGATCGTTTCAAGACCCGATTTGACGTTTAAAACGAGATTTCGCGCGGCTGCTTGTTTCTCACTTCCAAAGTACTTTTTACCGTATGCCTCAGCGGTAGCGAAGCCAAGATTTGGCATTTCAAAGTTGCCCTGAAAAATTTCGATTATTGAAAGTAATCGTGTCGGGAGCCAGACATTGAAAAATAAGGTTTATGGGTATCAAAAATATCACCTTTCCGTGTAGAAGCCGATAAAACGGTTGAAAAGCAAATTTTTCATTTTCAGGCAACTCGTGCCAGGACCCACCTTAATGTACGACAAGCAGATATCCGCTCTTGGTGTTTCCTTTGATGTGGGCCCCATGAATACGTTATTGAACCTAAAATATCACATTTTAGGCTCTAATTACCACAAAATTAGCGTACTTGTCTAAAGCAGCGGTGTACTCCTTGGAGAGATACGGTAGCGAGTACTTTACCAACCGCCAAATCGCATAATTTTGCAAATCGCGATCTTTCGTCGTTTCCACGAGGTTGATTACCTAAAATACCGTATTCCAATGCTAAAATTGGCTAAAATTACGTTTTTAAAATAATTTGGAGTATTCAGTTGCACAACTGGGCTACTGTCGTTCTGGATCTTACGGTAGACATCATCAGATACCAGGTTCTTAAAGAATAGCTCCCAATCAAAGGTGCTAGATAGGTTTTTGAGGCTAAAACTCTGATTTTTTAGATCAGGGTTACGGTAGTTCTGCAGTACTCTTGCATAGTCCACAGCGAGTCGTCTCCCTCGCTCAACGATGTCATCGTAAGATTCGCGAGCTGTTTTTCGACGTTCAACATTCCGTCGAGGTCCTCCTGCGTTATATTTACGTTGACGGAATTGCTATCGCGGGCAAGGAGCGTCGCCACATCGCGTTGGAGCTCCTGATAAGCGTCCATAACATCTACAAAGGATTAGCGGAGGTGGAAAAACGCACGAAATCGGTTCTGATTACATTTCAGTTTTGGGTTCAAATAGTAGTCAAACTGATAGAGACCGAGGCCCAGTGGAAGCATCTGACCGGTGAGCCAGAGAACTGTCTGGTCTGATTGGAGATCGTATTGAAGCGCGTAGGCGAGGACGATTGTGTCGATTCCGAACGATTTTTTGAGTTGACCTGGAATGTAGGCTTGAATTAGAAAAGAATTTAAAGAAATTGAAAATTTGTCGCAATAGTGTAATGGTAGTGTGATGGATTATCACGCATGGGGTTGCAGGTTCGACCCCCATGGTAGGAGATGATTTTTTTATTTTGATTGAATTTGAAATCTGCAATTTTCGGACCAAAAATGCGCTTTTCAGAACTGCATTATGAAGCGAAGGGTTGTAGGTTCAATCCCCATTGGAATTATCGATTTTTTGTGTTGGTGAAAATAGAATCTGGGGATCTTTGAGAATCTGGAGAGAGCATCTTTCAAGCTTTTCACCTACCGTAACCCCAAATATATTGACCCAGAATGCAGTCAGTGAGGAAAAAATCGCCATTTAAAAATTTGTCGCAATAGTGTAATGGTAGTGTGATAGATTATCGCGCGAAAGGTCACAGGTTCGATTCCCCTTGAAGCAATCGATTTTTTTATTTTACTTAAATTAGGCTCTAATCTACTGTACTTACCAATCTTCGCCTCCCATTTCATCGTTTTCTCATAACTCGCATCAATAAGCGGCCATTTCCCTGATCCGAGCGCAAATCCCTGCAAACTCGGGTCTTCAGACGTTCCGGAATGCAGCAACGCGCCCAATTTTCTGCCTTTCACCGCCTCAGACGCTGTCTGATCCATGCACTGGTCGTAAAAGTCCTTTGCCTTCCGCACACCCTCGGAACTCGTCTCCAAATCGGCGTTTTCAATCGCCTCTTTCACCTCCCTCGACACCGCCATCGAGACCTTTGTATACTCGCTCCACGACGACAGATACTCCGGCACAGGGTTACTGTAGGTCCATAGACCACACGCGTAGGCGTAAAAGTCATCGCACGGGTCAACGCTGAAGTTGATGCGCGAGTAGAGATCCGCGGTGAAACGATTCATTTCAGGCGTGTACTTCACATTGAATGGAGCGCTGTTCGGCGTCCCTGAGTACGGTAGGATTACTGTACGCATAGAATTGGACCTACGATTGTGATAGGGACCCGCAGGATGGCGATCATGATGATCGAGGATGGTAATTAGAATTGCCACTGCGATTCCGAGGATCGCGAGGAGCAAAATGCCGGAAAGAAGGAGGCTAATTACAGCGACAACCTGTCGTGACATGATCCCACACGTACAATAGATGAGGAGATAGCGCGCGGTAGCAGATGTGTGAGGTGGTGATAAGGATGCGGACGATCATTCCGCTCAGATGATGTAAAGAATGAGCAAATAAGGACTCAAAGCACGCGATCAAAGGCTACATTTGTTGTTTTCTGCTTGTTGTCTACTTGCAGCTGTCTCAGACAAGTCAAAACCAGACGTCTGTAATTGTTGACATTGTATTGTAGGCATTTTTACTGAGAGAAGCGACCGCATGTCTGAAATGGACGCCCCAGATGTCTGGTTACAGACCAGACAGATCAAACCCAGACATTTACAGAGCTGGTTTCACATGCCTGTTTATTCAAATAATATTCTTTTAATTATGAACCCATATTAGCAATAATAAGTTAAATCTCTGCAAACCCATTCAATAACACACTACTATGGATTATACCAGTCAAGGAAGAGAAGCGTAAAGGTCAACACAATCAAACAGAACAAGAAGATCACCCTGCGACTCGCGCTGTTCTTGATCGCGGAACGGATCAGCTCATTTCCGTCCCTGATATTCTCCACGGTATTCGACGCCACTTCATTGACGCGCAAGATGTCCTTGTCCTGGTCCATCACCTTCTCGGCAAACGTCTCCTGTAGTCGTTGCAACTCCGTGATCTGCTTCTCCACCGCTTCAACCTCCTTGTCGCTGTGCTGGAAACGTTGTCGCAGCTGCTCGTTCTCCAACGCAAACTTCACATGCTCTGTTTCGGTTAGTTCCAGGTCGGGGTAGGGATTTCGCTCAAATTCCATCTGGAAATATTCCTTCTTCTCTTCTTTTGGCTCTTTTTTGAGTTTCTGGAGAAGCGGCTTCTTCTCCACAGGCTCAGTCTTGATCCACGTCGTTCTGGGAGCGGGAACCTCATCTTCGGAACAGCTGAACGATTCCCAACCGTCGCTTTCTTCCTTTTTCATCTGATTCTTCGATCCAGCGCTTATGCTGGATTCGTAGATTTGCGCCAAACCATGCAAACATGCCAGCTTTGACTGCTTCTTGTGTTTGCTCTCGCGGAGTGACCTGAAAATGGACAATTCAGTAGAAAGAAAAGCATCAAATTATGCTGCAATGATTATTGAAAAAGCTGAAGTCAAAAGATCGATAACAAAAGCGCACATTTCACAGAAAAACAGATCGGAAATGCAACATTCCAGACACTGAAATTGTGTGGTCGCACAGACATCAGACAGAAAACAAGCGCGAAATGAGAATATTCAGACAAAAATCTGCAACGCTGAAGTGGCACGTTTCACTGTTGCACTGGCATGTCTGCGAACTGCTCCAACCAAGAGAGCGGTGTAGACAGTATCACAAACAGACACATTGCATTCCAGACTCCGGTGCAACATTCCATTGAAATAATCCGTCCGTCTTTCTCTTCTAGCTGATTGAAAGCAAACGGACAGACGGACGGACGAACAGAGATGCCTCCGCAATCAGCGACACGTTTACAAAAGCAAAATCAGGAAATTCCATCGCAACCGACAACTCACTTCATATGTCCGATAATTTGCGCGACCGACTGCAGAAACGCAATAAGAAGCTGACAGGAACATCGTAGATGAGGCGCCTCGTCATCCACTCGCAAACTTCGATCCTTCCGCACCGCTTTCAGCACATTATTGATCTCGTTCTTGCACAGCTCGATCGCCGAAGCTGAAAAGCATCAAAATTGTCATCTATTCCGCCGATTTCAAATGCATACTAGTTTCCGCTTCCAGCAGCTCCCTCTCCGCGTCTGTCATAACCACGCAAATCGCGCCAAACGCGTCCGAACCCATCGTCAGCACGTAGGAGGCTCGCTTCTCCAGCAGCAAATTCCGCAGTTCGCTAATCGTCGCCGCGATCTGCTCGCATTTGCCTGCGTATGCCCCGTAATTCGGCGAAGATTTCGGCGGCGATTCTTCCTGAAGCGGAGGCGTCGACCGCTCCTCTCCCTCCTTCTTCTTCGCCAAAATCATCTTCGTCTTTGCGCGGAAAAGCGCTGTGTTATCCACAACGACCATCTCTCCCCGTCCGCTTCTGCAAATGACATCTCCATGACCCTTCGCTCTAGGCAACGCACAATTCACAAACGCACACAAGACATGAACACGGAAAACAGCCGCGAATCGCCGAATTCTCGCTCCTAGCAACAACTACCATATCTCTTTATTACACGTTACACAACACTTACGAGTTTTATGACTTAAGATTTAGGCCTCTACGGGGAACAGCGGTGTTTATGGAAAGAGATACATAATGTAGAATGTCAGATTAGGAGAGAAAGGGGAGAATACGATGAATACAATACACAATACACAGATGATGCGGGAAACGAGAAGTCGCTTCGCTGACTATTCGCTATAATTATTTGTTTCCGGCCCAGATGACAATGATAATGACGAGGACAGTGATGATGGCGCACATGATGATGATCATCTTGATGTTCTTCCACCAGTACTTGCGCTTCAGCGTCGCAGCGGACTTCTCGAACTGCGAAGCACCTTCCTGTAATCAAATCGCTATGAAAAACCGCCTACATAATACAAAAATCCTACCTGCAGAGCATCAGCTCGGTCATCAAGCTGGGAGAGCTTCTGATCCCTCTCGAGAACCTTCTCGACGTTGACCTAAATTGATCAGATGGTGAGAATTAGCGAAACTTGGCGATAACAACTCACCTTCATGATGCCAACAACCTCATCGACTTGAGCTTGAGTCTGTTGAAGACGCTTGTTGCTGGGACGAGGTCCTTGGCTTCCTCCTGGAGCTGCACCACCCTGTTCAACGTCCATTATAGTCGTTTATAACCTGAAAAACAACAAAGAATGAGCGCGTCTTTTATGCGGCGATCAATTTGCATAGAAAAGCAGCGCCACGCAGCCATAACCATTAATCAACAAACGCGATGCGGGCACACACACACAACAATTTAGATAATGACCGTGTAGTTGAAGAGCAGCAGCACCGCAAATGCCCAAAGCGACTCGCACTGAGTCCCGTACATAGCTCCTCTCTCTCGCTCGCTCTCGCTCACACTGACAGAGCTTAGGAGTGAACTACTCTGGCTGTGCGCGCGCGCGGAAGAAAGAAGGGAATAAGCAAAAAAGAAGGAGTCAATATATCGATTACGTAGACCAAAATTTCGGCAACGGCTACGCCCAGCCCTCCAGCAGCGATGCATCGAGGAGAAGAACCCACCAGCAGCCCCGTATTGGAGTCAACCGACGACGCGGGGAGGACACACGGATACGTTGTTGTTATTGTGCGGCTGCTGGCGGTTCGTACTGACAACAACAGCGTAGCTCTCTATATCCGGCAAACGAGGAACGATGAAGGGATAACGACTCGGCTATAAAGTAAGAGATTAATATTTAGAGTGACAACAATGTGAGAGCGACGCGAACTGAATTGTTAAATCACCAAAAACAGAAAAAAGAAATCGATAATTAGAGCAACGCACGTCAATCAGAAGACCTTCGGTTACGCCAGAGGAGCGTGGTCATGTTTTCGAAGCCCAAAATCAGTCGGAACGCGTCATAATAGTGCAAGGAAGACTCAAAAGGACACAGCGAGCGAATAAACACCCAATTTTGGAGTTTACAGCGCTCGAAAACGCCAAACCAGCTGCCGAGAGGACCAATCTGGCCGGGATGTACTTGAAAAGTGAAAATTACAGCGTTGCGCGCCAAGAAGACCAATTTTGGAGGAGAAAAGAGCCAGGAAGCACCCCACAATTCCGGGGATTTATTAGAGAGCAACGAAACCGCAAATTTGGAGTGAAATATAGACCCGGATGAAGCAGCAATCAGCAGCACAAAGAACGGCTAATGAAAGCGCCGCGAGCACTTTTTTGATGCGCGCACGCAGACTAATCATGACGGAAGGGCGTTTGCATATAGATGAGAGCGAAGCAAAGAACCTTCAGAGAGCAGCAGCATCAGCAGAAAATGAATATTTAAGCGCTACGGGCGGTTTCGAGGTTGCATGAGCCGGAAAGCCCCGGTAAGCTAGGTTTAGCGGGAGCGATGAGCTCTCCGAGAGCGGCAAGACAAAGAGAGAGAGAGAGCGAGGAGAAACGTCCTGAAATCAATGAATTATGAAAAATTTAACGTTGATGACGGAAAATGCGAGCTACGTCCATGCATATATGCATTAAAGCGATGCGAAGAAACTGAAAGAAACAGGGAAAGCGTCGCACACACACGAACGAGAGCTTCTTTGAGATGCTAATATGAAAATTAATGCGCGCCACGCCCACTCTGAACACAAGAAAGGTCGCATAAAACGAAATCGAGCCAAAAATAATGCAAATCAAGGCTTCGCAGAGCGAAAGGAAGCTTCCAGAAGCAAATTCGGCCGGTTTTGGCTCAAAAACGACCAAATGAAGCTAATCCAGCATCGCATCGCTTCCTGGAGCTGCAAAAATCCAAAATATAGGCGCCGCTAGCATTCTAGCACCCAAAACAACCTTAATTCACTCAAAATCAAGCTCAAATAGACCGAATTCGGTCGTAAATTCTCCAAACGCAAGCTTCTTCAGATGCGGAGCCTCCAAAACGCAGCGCGCAGCAGCAACGTGGCAGAAACTGGCCAGCGCAACCTACATTCACCTTCCCCACGCGCTCCATCGCCTCGAATTTCGCAATTCGCCATTCACGTCGTCCCCATGTGTCGCTATCGCTAATGGCAAACAACTCCTTCCCCTCTGACTCACCCACCCGCATTATACCGCAGCGAACGGATAATTCCATCACAAGACACGTCAATGAATCAGCAGCAGCAACCAGCGGAGACGCATCCGCTGCGCTGCACCACAACCGCGCCCGGCCAACCAACTATGAACAGCGTTGAAATCGAAAAATCGCGCACCACACACGACGCGAGCGCCCAGCGTGATGCGATGTGAAGTGTTCTCGTTCGTTCGTTCGTTTGATCGATTTGTGGGCGGCGTCAGGCAGATCGTTTCAGGACCACCTTCTTCCGCTAAAGTCCGCTGAAGCTGTTTGCACTGTGTGAGTTTACGTGATTGCGGTGAGGACTACGTTTACTAAACAATGCGGCGCCGATCGAACATAACAATGGGAAAATAAAAAATTCAATTCCTCCCATGGGATGCGATCTCGTGACCTATCGCGTGTTAATCCAACGCACTACCACTGCGCTAGAGAGGCAAAATATGTTTTTGATTATCTAATCCGTTTGTGGGAATTTAATTACCTTATTCTCGTGATGAGCGCTGTAATTTGGGTTACGGTAGGCGACAAAACATGTAGTTTCGGGTCTCACAACGGTATTTTGAAGATGGAAAACATGTTTTGAGGTTCGCTGTGGGAGCCCCATCGAGAACCATTTGATGAAAAATTGAGTTTTCCGGTGGGATTCGAACCTGTGACATCGCGCGTCATAATCCAACTCACTACCGCTGCGCTATACAGACAAATGTCATAACGGAAGTACATCGTATCGAGACCAATCATTAAGACGTTCGCACTTCACTCCCACCACATGATTCAAGGATTACCTTTTCCGAGATCTGACAAGCAAATAATTGCTTTTCGCTGTGGGAGCCTCTCATTCACAATGAAGCTCATGTATGAGTAATTGAAAAAAGAAAATGACCGACTACGGTAGGAGGATCCCACGAAATGTCACGATAAATGTCACGCAAGACGAAAACAGGATTTTCTGATGTATCGTAATCTGATGAAAACAAGGATTATCGTGTCGGAGGGGTCTTTGGACAAGATGTTGATGCTACCGTAATCGCGGAATATCCGGGAGTAAACAGCAAGATTAAAGAATTGTTGAAGGAAATATCTTTTTGTGGTCCTAAGAGGATTTAAAATGGAATTTGGGATAATTAAAAAAATGCATTCATGGAAGGGAGTCGAACCTACGACGTCTCGCGTGATAATTTAACGCACTACCACTGCGCTATTCAGACAAAAAATTTTTTTTTGGTTTTTTCGCTGTCTCAGACCGGGCAAATAGGACGCAAGCGAGCGACCGAGCGAGAGAATGAAACTCGCAAATTCTGGTGGAAACTTGACGCCAAAGAGTGCGCTGAACGTGGGAATTATTCGTGTGTGGGCGAGTTGTGAGGGAGATAGAATAGCTGATTTACTTGCTTACTAGCATACGGTAGTCGTTAGCATTCACAAAAAAAAAATCACCTCTGGGATTCGATCCCACCACCTCTCGCGTGACAATCTATCACATTACCATTGCGCTATTCAATCAAATTTTTATTTTTTATTGGATCCAGCACGCAACTATAATCGTTAGCTTAGACTACGGTAGTCTTGAAACAATTGCAGTCAAATAAAAAAACCAATTCCGCCTGTGGGGTTCAAACCCTTGACGTCTCGCGTGGCAATTTAACACACTACAATCACGCCATTTGGTCGTTTCTGCGGTCGGTCGGCCTAGAACCGAAGCGAGTAGCTCTCTGGCAATGTCATAAACGCGCCAATTAGTTCCCGGAAAAGCGAATCACACGTGTAGCGCGCGAGTTATCGCATTACGCGACGGCTAATTGAAAACGGGAAACTGCACGTAGAAAATGCAATAATGCCCTCCTCGTCAGCTCGTCAGAGGTCTTCGATTGCGGAAGTTAAAATTTTAAAAACAGAAAATTTGTTTGAATAGCTCAGTGGTAGTGCGTTTGATTGCGAAGCGAGAGGTGACAGGTTCGACTCCCATTGGAGGAACAGAATTTTTTGTTTTGACGAATTGGATTCTCTACGTATTGTTATGACTAATTAATTGTTTTTGACACGCAATTGATGTTTGTAGACTTCAAAATAGGATGTTTTCAACATACAGTAATCCATATTAGACCATCTCGATTGAAAAACACAAAAAATGAAATCTTATTTATTGGTTTTTTGATGGTTTTTATGCTGAAAAATCACTTTTTAAGATCAATTAATTTACAAAACTTTCGAATGTTAAATTGGTGAAGAATTTGGGAAAATTGAAAATTTGTCGCAATAGTGTAATGGTAGTGTGATGGATTATCACTCGAAAGGTCACAGGTTCGAATCCCACCGAAGGCAAATATTTTTTTATTCTTATCTTATCGCTTTTACGTCATTCTCGCTGACTCACAAGCGATAAGACACCCTGAATAGTGCAATTTCTCAATCAGCGAAACCCAAGAAATGACCAATTCAAGCAAACATGCCGCATATGAAGTCCTTCAAGTCCTCATCGTCGCCACCGGCGCCAATCCACCGCCACCACCACCATCGTCGTCGTCGTCGTCGTCGTTAGATAACAATCGACGTCGTCCCACGAGCGCGCGCGACCTAAAACGGCGTGGAAAGCGGGACGCCACGCGTCTCTCGTTCCGCTCGTCGCGCGAATCGATCGCGGCGCCGTGAAGCGGCGGTCGTCGCGCGAAAATCGGAAATGAGAAGCACGCGTGGCCAGAACGTGTGTGTGTGTGGTGCAAGCGGGGAACGAGTGATGAGCGAGTGGAACTGTCGAGCGAAGTGAAGTGCAAATCGATTGTTTATGGTTGAAATTTTGGAATTTAAGCCGATTTGCGGAATTCTAATGCATTCGTAGAGGTGTTTAGAGTGCTGTGATGTGTTTAAAAGAGCATAAAAGTGACGAAATTTGTAGTGAAAAACAGATTTTATTAGTACAGTACACGATACACGAGAGGTGACGGGTTCGAGTCCCTAGGGAGGAATCGAATTTTTTATTTTTGCTGATTTTTATTCGCACGATTTTGTAACGCGATTTAGGGCTTTTTGTGATTTGCAAATCCTCAAAAACTAATTTTAGAGCCCAAAAACTGGAAAACATGTTTTCAACTTACAGTAACCCAGGGGTACGGTAGCCATGGGAATTTGCTAGGGAAACCTGGTATTCTAGTCCCCATGCATGAATAAAATGGGGCGAAAAAACAAAAGGAGCCTCAATAGGGATCGTGGTAACAGCGCTCGAGAGGTCGCAGGTTCGACTCCACACAAGAGAATGAATTTTCAATTTTGATTGATTTCACTTCTGCATGCTTTCTTCACATTAGCGATTCAACGGCGGTCTAGACCAGTGAACGCCGTTAAAATTCAATTAATGCTAATGGAAATGACATTTAGTACCTCGTTTCACGGAGCTCTCGACGCTCTCGACGTCTGCAATAACTCAATTTTGAGTCTGTTGACGTTGAAAACCGATTTGTTTACAAAACAAAGCTCCATTTCGTGTAAATATTTACTCGAAATGGGCGAATTTACGCGCATCTCCATCCCACAGTCGACTATAGTCGTCGCAGGACCTTGAAACCCACCGGAAGGACCCATTTAGCCTCCTTCCTGCAAAAAGGCTACAACGCAATTAGGCGTGCAGTCTTTTGTCGTAAAGTTGAGTGGAGAGCGAGCGAGAGGCTCCGAAAGTGGGTAGTTCTGCAGGGAACTAATTATTCTAGTCGAGTGCGCCGCGCCGAACGTGCGAATTTTGCGAGAGAAAAACACTTTTAGACTAATGAGATGCAGAGGGAACTAGGAGAGAGCCGCAGAATGGTCTTTTGACCTTTGGCGGTGCACTTTGGGGCTAATTGGCGACTTTGAGGAGCGACGTTCATCGGGTTCGATGTCCAACAGGTGATTAGGACTTGAAGCGAAGGATTTCAACGACCTTTCACAGCTGGATGATGTCGGATGAGAGTAATCGAGTTCAAAATGGCGTCTCGGGTTACGGTATCCACGCTGAAATGTTAATACTTGCGTATTAATGATGTAAATGCACTTTGAGGTTGAATGGCGACCTTCAACCCTAAACCTCAAATGTCTTCAAATCGCCAATGAGCTCGCCGGCCATAATACCACGTTTGGGTTACGGTATCCTTCCTGAAATGTTAATCACTGTTTTCGTCTTCGTAAATGTTGTTTTCTGGTCTGAAAAAAGTTGTTTCGTCACGCAAATAGACGTAAAATCAAAGAAAAACTATATTTTGCCCTAATTTTGGCTCAATATTGCTCAATTCATTTTTCACGCGAGAGGTCATAGGTTCGACCCCCGTCGGAAGCAAATAATTTTTTTTGTAGAGAATTAATAATTCCTGGAAAGCGCACTAGACCGAACTAGCGAATTTTGTGTAAAAAGACCCTCTCACACAAATGAGACGCTCCTCTAGCTCCGACTTTTGGCCTTCAGAGCTGCACTTTCTGCGCCTGCTAATTACCAACCATTCAAACGAGAAATTCGTCATCTGTTCGGTCGAACGAGCGCCATTTTTCCCTCTAATGTGTCCCATCTTGACCCAAAGATGCGTGGGGAGCAAGCTATACTCACGGATGCATTACCGCCCGTCGTTCAGAGGCGCTAATTACGCGCTGCAGCGCCGCTAGCGCAAACAATGCGTTGAGAGAGAATTATTGGCCTCTCTGGGTCCGTTCGCTGGATTCTAGGCGCCAATTGAGCTTTTGAGCGTCTGCGTAAGCGGCCGAAAACAACATTTAGGAATACGATAACAGTGATTAACATTTCAGGAAGGATACCGTAACCCAAACGTGGTATTATGACCGGCGCGCTCACTGGAGATTTGAAGACATTTGAGGTTCAGGGTTGAAGGTCGCCATTCTTCCTCAAAGTGCATTTACATCATTAATACGCAAGTATTAACATTTCAGCTTGGATACCGTAACCCGATACGCCATTTTGAACTCGATTACTCTCATCCGACATCATCCAGCTGTGAAAGGTCGTTGAAATCCTTCTCTTCAAGCCCTAATCACCTGTTCGACATCGAACCCGATGAACGTTGCTCCTCAAAGTCGCCAATTAGCCCCAAAGTGCACCGCCAAAGGTCAAAAGACCATTCTGCGGCTCTCTCCTAGTTCCCTCTGCATCTCATTAGTCTAAAAGTGTTTTTCTCTCGCAAAATTCGCACGTTCGGCGCGGCGCACTCGACTAGAATAATTAGTTCCCTGCAGAACTACCCACTTTCGGAGCCTCTCGCTCGCTCTCCACTCAACTTTACGACAAAAGACTGCACGCCTAATTGCGTTGTAGCCTTTTTGCAGGAAGGAGGCTAAATGGGTTCTTCCGGTGGGTTTCAAGGTCCTGCGACGATTATAGTCTTCTATGGGATGAGCTACAAACGATTAGAACGTTAGAACGGTAATGGTAAAATGCGTAAAGCGTTTCCGACACAAAGCCTCCTGTCTCAGGTTTTAAATACAGTCGACCTTAACAACACAATTATTCAAATTCACATTTCAAATTCCTATTTCTTCGTAAAGTACTCGAGGTCAATCCTCTTGCAGAAGCTGACGAGATTTTCGTTTTTCCGCAGCAGCTCCGCGAGCTCATTGTTCGGCAGTTTGGTGGAGAGAATCGTGTGGAGATGACCGAAGGCGAGTGCGTCCAACTCGGTCGGCTGGCTTCCCATGAAGTAGTGCTTGTCGGCGAGTTTCGCAGAAAGTGCTCGGAAAACGCGCTCGGCCGCCTGCAGCAGCTGCTCTGGAGTCTTGTCGCGCCACTGCATGCCTTCCAAGTAGGTTGCGATCTGTTGGCGCTTCAGCGGAGGCAGAATGGAGCGCAGCGGCCAGCTATAGGCGGCGCCATAGCGGTGTTTCGTCACGCGATTGTAGGTCAGCTTGTCGAACCAAACGATGTGCATCTGAAAGCGTAAATCTGAGTTTAGGATGAGATTACGGTAGATTACCTCGACAAATTTAAGAGTCTCCTCGATCAACGCCATGTGCGCGTACATATCAATCAGTTGCGGGTCTGTCAGCAGCGCCGACAACTTGAGGCCCTGAAACGAATCAAAATTGCGCATTTCTGGATCATATCACACGCACCTTCTTAGCCACAGTCGCCACAATGGGCTGAAATTCGGAAACCAAACGCTCCTGCAGCCTCAGAATGGGAACTTTGCCCGTTGGGGTCATGAATTCGGCGTTCGGGCGTTGGTCAAGGCGGAACGGCAACGAGAGCATCTTCAAGAAGGCGCGAACTGAGAGACAGTCGGCGATTTCATACAGCAACGCTTGATTATCTGAAAAAGACCAATTTATGTGCTCAGAGCGATCAAAACTGACCCTGGAGAGGCGCCAACAGCGCAACGTCCGTCCAGTCAGCGGCAGAGAGGTTCGGGTGCATCGTGTCGTCCACCACAGTCTTCGTGAAGTAATTCGCACTCATTCTGAAACTGAATTTCAGAAGACGAGCTGACAATCTGCAGAATCACAAAACGCGTTCCACGTCACCCAGATCAGAGAAAATGAGCGCGAACTCTCGAGTCACGGCGCTGACAAACTCCATCAAATATGGGTTTTACTAGACAGGTTCGGTCTAGCAGCAAGATCAATTCGACGGTATTTGTCGCGTACTTTGATCGCAAGCGCACGAAATCGTGAAGCCTGAGAGTGGAAAATCCTCGAAGAAAGCTCGACGAAACGTGTTCAGGCTCCCACCCCGATAACAGAAGCGAACGCGCCAGATTCAATCGTAATATTCAAAATCAATTCGATCGAAACCGCGCCAAACTAGAGATCAAGCGATCGTAGAATATGGGCTCCAAAGGTTTGGAGCTTTCCAAAAAATGTGCTGCGGGTCTTTTACCTCAAGGGAGGTGAAGACCCTGTCGCAGGAAGTTGGTACTCACTGATGTAATTGCCAGATTCGTTCGACGCCATGCTTGCACGATCACATGCGAGCACCGGTGTAAGAGAGTGCAGACGATCAGACATAATCCGTTTCAAATTTCGAAAATGGCGGGGGAGCTACAGAATAGACGGCTACCGCAGGCAGATGCCTTGAGCGATGGTATGCCGATGCTAGGAATGCGACAAGGGGGCTAAGGATTTGCGTGTCTAGTCTCGCTTGCAGCGTCATCACACGAAGACATAGAATTTGCATTTTCGAAATTTCAAATTGGTCATCTCTGATCGTCTGCACTCTCTTACACCGGTGCTCGCATATGATCGTATAAGCATGGGATTAAACGAATCTGACAACCGCTTCAGTGAAACCATCCTTCCTGCCAGGGTCTTCACCTCCGTTGAGGTAAAAGACCCGCAGCACATTTTTTGGAAAGCTCCAAACCTTTGGAGCGCATATTCTTGAGCACCGCACGATGATGTGACTCGACACGACACAGCATCCAACTGAAAATCATGCCCATGAAACTGGTAAACGGAGAAAGCTCGCACTCGTATCTCTGGTCAAGAATCATTTATCATGGCGCAGGAGGCGGAGGAATATTTCCAAGCACAGAGAACGTTTCGTACTGATCGTCGGAAGGAGTGCTTGTGCTCACTTTCGATGCTTCTTTCGTCTTCTTCATCACTTCTTTCGACCGCTTCGTGCGCTCCTTAGATTGCCTGGTGCGCTCCGCTGACTTTGATTCCTTTTCCTTCGAAACGGAACTCTTTTGCGTTTTTTGAACTTCTTTCGACCCGGAAATCTTCGCACTGCCGCGCTTTTTCTTGCTTTTTACCTCGGAATTCTGAAAAAAAAACAAAGAATTAACTGTAAGAAGAGCGTCTGGGGGGTTACCTTGCCCTGCGAAACCTCCTGTTTCTCCCTCTCTTTAGGCGCGCTGCATTCACTGAGAACGGATTCCGATTCCATCCTCGATTGAAGCGTCGAGGTGGGCTCAGCAACCGATTGAGCGACTGAAACTTCCTTTGACCGAAGGCTCTTCTCAGCATCAATTTGTCGGTCTGCGACGAGCTTCTTCCGCACGTAGCAGATTCCACAGCACAAGCTCAAGCCGATTAGAACGATGCTGAAATCTCAAAATTCCGCAAAATTCATAATCAACAGAAATGCACATTGCAATGGCGACGGAGCCTCCAATAATCCAGCGCATTCGACCGGAGATTCCCGATTTCAGAACGGTTTCAGTGGTCATGCTCACCGCGGTGTCTGTCGGATTTGCTTTCGGTGCATCAGTTGTCGAGAAGGTTGAGTTATCTGCTGGTGCAGCGGACGTTTCTTCGCGGTCAACCTTCGACACTTCCCCACTGGGATTAGCAGGCATTTTCGCATTATCCTCGGTTGCCAGTGGAGGGTAGACCATGTTCGTTTCGGAGAATTCGAATCCAGTTGTGAAGATCTCCTTCATATTTTCAGTCATGTCGACGGCATCCTATGGCGAAGGCGAACAGATTGATAAGACGAATATAGAAGCGCACGACTTACATAGTTCTGAATCACGAGTTTCGGAAAACATCCAGGTTTAGTCGGATCCGCCGAGAACGACAATACAACGTATTTCTTTCCGTTTCTCTCGACAAGCGGAGCGAAAGGCTTACGACCACTCTGCGGCCAACTATCCATTTTATCCGGAAGTTGGACGTCGCCCTACAAATGAAAATAGTTCATTTTTTGGAAACGATTACTGCTCACTTACCGATTCTATCTCCACCGCGAATTCCACAGATTCCACAAAGTATTTCCCTTTCACTTTGCCTAACCATTCTGCGCTAATCTTGTACTCCACTTCGCCATCCTTGCAGCCTTTTTCACGAAACGCAGCGGCATCCTTCGCGTAGCACATTGTGCCAGAAGCCAAATGGCAGCCGCGGACTGCTTTTGACGGATATTCCATTCGTATGTTCACTGTTGCCGTTTGATGTGGAAAGCCAACGTACTGACGCGAATGCTGCTTGGTCCAGGGAAACGTTATGGGCCAGCTGAAAGGAGAATTGAATCGAAGAGCAATAAAGCATGACTTACGTGACTTCGCCCGTGACGCAACATGTCCAGCTCACAAAGACCAGAAGGAGCAAAACCGGAACTCGCTCCATTCCGCAGCTTCAGCAACGCAATCTTAAACTGACGAAGCGCACCGCTCTCCTCCTCGCACTTTTAATGACCGAACACGTGTCTGAACAGGTGACCGTTGCGTTCGGAACAGACAACAGACATCGACCGACGTGCAATGTGGAAGAGTACGTGCAAATCGGCATTTCGAGCGCTTCGTTTTCGATATATCAGCTATTACACCGCGTTGACGTCGCGGAGCTCGAGGTCGCTGTTTCTCGATAAACTGTTGTCTGTCGATGCTTCTGACTTGCTCGCTTCTGTTTCTACAAAACACTTCTGTTCCGCATCCAACAATTGCTCGGCCGGGCGATCATGCTAGGACGCATGGGTAAATCCGCAGTTTGGCCAGAAATGCATTACAACTTCGGGCACTTGTTCCGAATATGTGTGTTGGCAACCGGTTGTACAAATGATCGGTCGCCCTGGAGCTCAGAAAACTTCGATTCGATCTTCGAAGACTCGAATGATCGAGTGAAAACAGAATAAAGGCTTTATCATAAACACATTTTTTAAAACAATCAAAAATACGCGCTTTTGGCTTCTGCAGCAGCACTGTAGTAGGCTTTCTTAGCTTTCTTCCATTCCTCCTCCGTTTCGTGGCTCATTGTCAGCTCAGAGTGAGCTTCCCGCAAATGCGTTTGCATATATCGGACATGTCGGTATCGTTTGCTGCATTCACGAACCGGACAAGCAATCTTCAATTTCAAGTGAGTCGCTACGTGGTCACTTTGACCTCCCCGGTAAGCTATCTTCGCTCCACATTTCTTGCAGATTTCGTTCTTCAGTCGGATGACTTCGCCAACGTTCTGCTTCGGGAAGAATTCTCTCTCGAACATCTTTGCTTCCGTCATGAGTTTCACTTGAGCGCTTCGTATGGGCTTCTTCTGGGCTTCTGAGAGTTGTTCATGCTTGATTTTATGCCGGCGTGGAATATGATCGTATTTGAGGTCCCATGGGTTTCGTTGCTCATTACATCCTTCGAATGGACAGCTGACTTTGAACTCCTTGTGCACAGCAATGTGCCTCAAACGATTGCGCCGATCTCCGCGAAAATTCTTCTCGCAACGCGCGCATTTCCACGAGGCGTTCAGCAACCAAATAGAGTCCTCGGATCTGGCTGTGTCATCCTCATCATTCTCTGTTAAACTCAATGTTGCCTGCAGAAATAAAATTAGAGGCTGATACAATTAACAATGCGCTTACATTTTCATGCTCAAGATTGCCATCATCCATTTCCACATCAACATCATCTTCAGCGCCGTCCGGGTCCAAGAAAGTGACGTCTTCGTCTTCTTCGCCAGCAGAAGTTTCTTCGCTGCTCTCCGATGGTTCCCTCTCCCGCAGAACTCGCATTTGTGTGATCAGCAGCCTCACTGTCCCAGTTTCGGTCTTGAGTTTTCGATTCTCGGTCAGCAACTGAAATTCCGGTATCTCCTTCAGTGGTCAACCAATCAAACAATTTACCTTGTCGACCGTTCTCTTCAACGTTGCATTCTCCTGCAAGACAGCGCGCATGCTCGCCTCGGTCACCATTCTGTTGTGCCTGGAAGAAGCAGCAGCATGAAAGTTGCGAAATACAAAACGCGCGAACACGAATCAGTGCGCATCAATTTGAATCGCGGACAATATCAGCGTCACCACAAATCGACTCTGGTTTCACCACGATTGGCTCCCCAAACCGTTTGCGCGGGAATAATATTGTCTTCAAACAGAGATGCAACTGCGATCGACTCTCGGTGCCGACGTTCACATCGCCTCACGAGCACCACCAAGAAGCAAAGGCATAATAGTTGTTCAAATCTATGCGCAATTCCACGCGAACAGGAATGAGTGGGCATCAATCCTGGGCACTGGCCACAAGCGAATGAAAATCGTGGAACGGCGCGCTAATCGCGACCACCACATTGATAAAAACTACGAATGAATGAGTGCTGATTGATACGCTGCTGGTCACCTAAATGTCGCAAATGGATGAATATTTCCACATCAACGCAGAATTGTAAAGCCATCTGGCCGAGAATCAAAGTCCGAGCCTTTTTCGATATTGCAAAAGTTGGTTATTATTGCCGTTGAAAAGTTCGCACGTTCGGTGTTTGTGCGGACGTCTGTCATTTTCAACGGCGAAACCCGCATTTCGCTGATTTCTGTTTTCCTGAGGAAAAAATGGGAATCTGAGGTTTGCAAGTTCTTCATCATGTCATTTCACCTCGTCTTGTCAAGTTTGACTTGAATTAGATGCTCCATGGCCTGTGAACATTCGAACACTGACTGACTTCCATTGACTTCAATTCTGTATATTTAATTCAAGTGTTGTATGCGGAACTCTGCCAGCCTTGAACGACGAGAAAGGCGGCGATTTTAGACATTCGCCAATTCTTACTGGTCCGTTTGTGGTATTTGGAGAACGCGTGTGAGGTCAGAATTGCTCCACCGGCAATAGATCCACTCGAACCGGTACAGAGGAGGAGGAAACGTGAGGACGTTTCAGTGTACGGTACATGGGGGGGGCACACACAAATGGTGGTTTGACGACAGCCTTCCAGAAACAGAATCTAGAACAATTTTTTCGTTTCACCCACGTTTGGCCGATGTTCAACCGAAACTCAAATTGTTGTGCAATTAGCGGCGGCCGCCTCTCCCTCGCCTACTGCAACTTCGCGGTGTCGTCTTCTTTGATCTACCGCTGCGCTCTCGTTCGCTTTGGTCGTTCATCTCTCATGCCCGCACTGCACATCTCTGGTCCTCCCATTGCAAGGGACCTTGAATCAGCAGACCACGATGCTGTGAACTCGATAAATTGTGGGAGGAAGAAACATTTATGTTATCTGGGAAGAAAGGTGAGCAAAGAGAGCAAGAACATGGGTTAGAACGTTAAATTAAGAAACAAGCAGGAATCATCTACAATCATCGGCTTCACAGGTCAAAGTATACGGCACAGCAGCAATCTTCCTCTGCTTCTCTGGCATCATTTACGTAACCTTCATCGGCACGTCTCTGCTGGCGGCGGACCCAAAGGAACAACAAGTACGAAGAGATGGCAATTGGAATGGCTGTGCATACGAACATGCCGAACATGACGAGAGGTCGGACCTGCTGGGCTTCCGCTTGCTGCCTCATCATTTCCTGTGACGGTTTCGGGGTGGTCGTAGTCATTTTGGGCACAAGAAACACTTTTCGGCCATAAAGATGGTAAACGACTGGTGTGCACTTCGGCTCCTTGATAAGCACCAGGTAATTGCTGGCCGTTTCAGCGAGCTTGGGATCAGCGTACCGGACAGCCCACGTTCCCATCACGCTATACGGCTTCTTTATGGGGTCAGTGTCGAGATACGCAAATCTTTTCCTACGGCTTCGGACAGCTTCAATGTCGGGGTTCTAGAGCAATGCTTCATGAACACAGTTAAAAAACGAGCAACTTACCGAGTAATTTCGAAATTCTTCAGGAACATAATAGTTTTGAATCCGACACACTTCTTCACCAGCGATAGTCCATTCGAATAGTTTCAGTTGTTCCCAGACCTGCCCTTCTTTCAACACGTAAACGTGATCAGCATCGTCCGGCTTCCTAGTGATAGCCAAGTCGACTCCCCAAAGATTTGGGATTCGGAACCAATCGTTTTGCTCAGGATCAATTGGCTTGGTCAGCATAAAAGGTATTTTCGAAGGCGTCTTGCTAAATTCAAAAACTGAGATTTTCAAACTTCAGGGCCACTTACGTTGTTGGGATGGGAAGGTAGGCCGCTCCGATGTTGAGACTCAAAAGCTTCGTGCCATTCGGCAGTTCATTCTCGGGCCCGTACTCCGCAAGCATCACGAGAGATCTTTGATGGTAGGGTGATTGAATGAATACCGCGCGACGAACAAAGTACTCATCGTACCGCTCATGACAGCCTAAAACAGGAAAATCACCAAACTATATTTTAGAGGTGAAAAGTCTTACCATCAGTGTCGTAGCCTTCGGGATAGTCGTGGTAGTGTGGCAACCTCGGGAGTCGGAATAGACATCCCCCGTGCCACTCGAGAATTTCAAAATTTTGGGAAATTTCTTTGTCAGTGATCTTGCAAACTGGGTCAAACAACGCCCGGTGCCTGTACGAGAAAGGCGGAATAGGTGTTGTCACTGGAAACGTCGGAGATAATTGCACGCTTTGGAAAAGCTGAGCGGGACCGAAAGCTAGAAGGCATGATTTTCTGAATTGACGAAATTACAAATGGACACATTAGATCAGAAAACTGACCCTGTAGAGTGGGCACGGATGTAAATGCAATCCAAGTTGGTTTCATCAAAGAGGAGAGTTGTTGCTTTTCCCGACAGAGTGATGGTGATAGTGCCGTTATACGCTGTTGTTAGATTCAGGTTCTGAGGACATCGTGTTCTGGTAGTCAAAAGTGAGCGATACGAGGCCACCACCTCATGCCCGTTACCCAAACGACGTTCGTGACAAACTGGTTTTGTTGGAGGATGCACTTCAACGACTGGGTTCTTAACGTTGATCTAGAAATGGCCATGCACGACAGCAAACAAATATAAACGACTTACGCAAGGATGATATTCGCTGCTGGCCATTTTCAATTGATCCTTAAATTCCAAAGCCAAGCCATTCACAAACAGCGTTTTGTTGAACACAAAAGAATCTAGACTGTCAAGCGGAAAGGAAACGTGAATACCGGCAACAGATTTGATAGGCTTCCCCATACGATGTGGTACCTTTAAAATCTCCATCCATGATGTGCTAAAATATCGAATTTAAAATCCATTTTAGAAGTAATAAACTGACGTTCTGTCAACATCGGTGTAGAAGAGATTACTGGATTTGGGCTTGTCGATGGTAAGTTGACCGTTTGTGAGAGTAACATTGCGCGTTCCGTACTCTACTATCACTAAGCGTCCATTTTGATCTTGATGAAGACGTACAACACGTGTAAACTCTGAAACATCGTCATTATCACTGCAGATCCATAAAATGGCGAACCAGATTTATCGACAAAAGTGATAGGTTCAGTGCGAAAATCCGGATCTTGGGAGTCACGGAAGAACAATTTCGTGAGGTCGATAGGGAGGCGAATGGTATCCAACTTCTTGCCCACGTGGTCCGGTGCGTATGAGAAGACATGCCCGCCAACATATCCCACGACGCGCAAGAATTCCGCGCCCGGGTACCACTGCTCGTGGAGCGTATTGTAATAGAAGTCGCCTCTATTACAATGACGAACGAAACCATCTAAACACGGAGCATGAAACAAAGAGCGGAGCGCGAGTAAAACACAAACCTGAATGCGATGAGAGGCCGGAGCTGAACGTGAGCAAGAACATCAATGCAGCAATGCGAGCATGCGAGCGGAGGAGCACGGATGAGACAGCCATTTTCACGAGAACTTGGAAGATCCGCAAGCTGATGAGCGAGCGGAAGACCGGTGAGATCAACGAAGAAGAATGGGCTCGCGATCGTTATTATAAAGGGAGATGCGGGTGTCTCGTCGCGATTGGGACTGGTGAGTTGTCACCATTTGAATTTCAAAATTTTTACAGACTCGCACGTTCGGTCGAGAGACGCTGACGCGATCGCGCAACTCACGACTGGTCGAACGATTTGCATCCGCCGCGAGAAGTCGCTCCCGTCAGCCGCTGAGTTCCCGTTCGAAGGAAGACGATGAGTGCGATGAAGACTCTGCTTCTGCTGATCACCCTGGTCGCCAGTGCGAATGGTGAGTTCTGTATTCTCGTGTTGTCGTCATTGCGATCATTCAGCAGCGCGCACAGGCTGCGACGCCCAGGACATGGAGGGTCTGCAGATCGTGGGTTACGCGTTCAACCGCGTGTTTCGCTTCACGAACTACACCGAATTTCTCGAGCTGGAGAACTTGCTTTATACTGCGTACGATGTGTCGAGTGGTGGTAAGCTGAAATATTCGTCAATTGTTAAATTAGGATTCGTTCAGACATAGGCGATCTTGTTCATCTCCATCAGGGATTTGACCGTAAACTGTTTTTGCTTCAGTATGGCACGTACAACAAAGAATTCGGCGGTGGCATATTTTTGAAAGAGACTCTAATTAATGACCCTAGCCCCAATTTGGCTGTAATTGACGACGCGTATGTTGATGTTGTTGTTGGAATTGTAGGTGCAGATTGCAAGTTTCAGATTGGTTGGTTCCAAAGAAGTGGTGGAAATGAAAAAGTCTGGGTTTAATTGTTTTTGCATCCCGGAAGCAAACGAGGATTTTGCTTCATTCGTATACGACGACCGCGTCTATTTCAAAGGCGGATATACGGACATCAGACAGGAATATCCTACTTACTTTGAATTTTTTTCCAGCGCGAGTGACCTTTGTGTAAGTTTCCGCCGGTTAACTCGACGATTCGATCTTGGTTCTTAGGCTAATATAAAATATCCGGTTGTCGACATTGCCGTCGATCCACCCGCTTGCTACAATCGAATGCTGAACGAAACCGCTGACGTCGCAGCTGGTGACGATGAATGGATCGTCGCTTTGGTCGACGGGATTCAAACGACGCGATCCAAGACTCTTTGCAATCAAAATGAGAAAGATCCCAGGCCAAAGCACTTTCCAGCTAGGAATGGCCAAGTTACTCTTCCTAGCCACGAACGTTTCTGTTACTATCTCAAGAAACCAGGGATGAAGTAAGTTGTTTGAGATCCGATGTTTGCTCCAATCAGCTGTTGTCTCCAGAACGCCTTGCGCATTCGCCGACGGAAGCAGATACCTATTCACCGATGTGCAAGTGGTGCCCGCGAATCCCGTACGGATGGCGAAGAAGGTCCCCTCCACCACAAATTCGCCCGTTACGACTGAATCCGCACCCGATACGTCACCTGTTCAAACGAGTACCGAAGGTGAACCGGAGACAAGTGGCGCAACGGCTACTTCCATTCTTCGTTGTGGAATTTCTTTGTTCTGTTTGCTTTGGATTCTCTGAGGGATTTATGTTTAAAAATAAATCTCTTGTTTGCGTTCGAGTTGTTTCTCAACTTATAGGGAGAAAGAGAACACCCGTTTCTGTACACAGAGTCGTCTGCTGTCGTCTGACCTGCGTGTGTGTGTGTGTGTGTGTGTGGCAGCAGCAGCAGAGGCACTAGGCGAGAACAACTACAATTGGTTGGTTGGTTGGTTAGATGGTCGTGGTGGAGGAGCGGAGGAGTGGGGAGAGAGAGGTTGCTCAAAGTGCCCAGAATTTTGACAAACAATTCAAACAATTATTTTTTGCGACAGATAATATGCTTAGATATTCATGTAAATTCGAAAGAAAAAAAAGATTTTATTATTCACATAAAATATTCTTCCTCCTGCGTCCCTCCCAGAACGTCATCGATGAGCGCGCGCGTGACGCTAGCGTCAAAGTCCCTAAAGTTCTGCGATATCTGAGTTTCCGGCACATCATCTTCAACGCAGAAGTCGACCGAGTAGATTGGAGATCTAAATTAGAGGAGTGGTTATATTCGCAATGGCGGGCAGTTGAAATCACCCAAGACTTGAAGCAGATGCTTCATCGAATAATCGCTGAGTATGGAAGAGCGGACTTGAGGGGGCGCTAGTACAGTCATGTGGGGCCCCTATTACAGTCATCGCACGTTCGATGAATCCTTTGGGATCGTCGTGCAGGTCCCAAGACAGAAACTCGGGTAGCAACGATTCCATTTGTTGCGCGATTACGGCGTTTGCTTCATGCTCGTCATAATTACACGGCATCACATGCTCAAGAGATTTGCCGGTAAGCAACATCTGGTATATCTAAACAGCACTGATCAGTAACCACAACAAGTCAAGCCAATAAACTCACATCGTCCGCTCGCTTCACGATTGCTCGATCCAAACCAACTTGCGCAGCTGTGTACGATGCATAGGAACAATCGATCCTCCCATTGACCAGTTTGTACAGAAACTCTAATCGCTCTGCATGCTTGATAACTTCGAGAGTCTAAATACAATTCGAAGAAATTGGGTCTACAAGTAGAGAAACTTACATGAAAGGTGAGTATGTTGTTGTTGTCTTCGAGCAATTGAGGTAAAGCGTGAAAATGAGAGCTGGCGTAGACGTGCGGACACGATTCCTTTCCCTTGGCCAGCCAGTAATTCAACGTGCAGGCGAAAATTGAAAGACCAACTTCCTAAATAACCTGATGGTTGGAAGAATTCATCTATCACTCGCATGCCCTACAGTCATAGTTCCTTTGCCAAATTCATCGATGATTACCAATGAAAACCCGTTACTCCTTCGCAGCGCCACGGACAACTGATTTAGATCCTTTGCAAAGGTGGACATACCATCAAGTACTTTGTCGATTGTGTACATGCGAGTCAAAATTCGATTAATCGGACCGATTATCGCCCTATCTGCAGGCACAAAACTTCCGATGTGAGCCATGTAAGCGATGATTCCGATCTGCAATGAGTTCAAGTAGAGAAAAAAACTCTTACAGTTTCCCATTCATACTTGTTTCAAGTAAACGCTTTTTCCCGATGCATTCGGGCCTGTTATTAATTTCACCTTGCTCGCGGTGCCGCCCGACTTGATGGGATTCGACACGAACGGTTTTTCGGACATCAGTTCAGAGATGGGATGTCGAGCACCGTCGACATTAAGGATCGCTTCATCAACAAGTTGTGGCTTGTTCCAGTTGAAATCTCGCGCAGCAATCGTAAGAGACAATAGAGCCTCGATGACCGCCATCACATGAAGAGCCCTTAAAACAACGCCCGAGCGTTCGTTTATGTTTGCTTGTACCCTGGTAAGGAAAATTAAATACAACAGCAAAACTGAAGAGGCAACGCACCTCAACATAAATGTTCTCTCCATGTCTATGATAAGCGGTTTGATATCACCGATCCCTGCATCCAATTCCTTCATCCTCGCACTTTTATAATTGGCAACATCATCGGTGCAGTAGACCATTTCCAAATCGGTGTCTTCGGACACTTCCATATCGATCGGTACAGTGAGCAGGAACCCAATTACCGGAATGTAACCAACGGAACAGGATACTATGCCCAAATTTTGGCATTCTTCTGCTGCGATTTGAGTTAGAAGCTCAGGTAAGCCCGCGTGGAGGTTTTTCACTAAAAGATCAATCGTTTCGGCACAAAATGTTAATCGTACGTCTGTCTAATTCGGGATCAACGCCCGCTGCCACTACAAAGCGATCCTCTTTCGCCGAAGCTTCAAAGTCAATCTAAAACAACATTGAAAACTGTACAGTAATTGGACCGTGAACCAACGATTTCTGAAAGCATAGCCGTAGTGGAGGCAAGTTCATTGTTGCAGAACGGCAACAACTCTTCCAGAATCTCCAGTTTTACTTGACGACCTTTCAGGAATTCGCTGATCTGTACCATATTACAGCATGTCTAAATTTACAAATGAACGCTGAACAAAAAGGAGACCGATAGGCGCACCATGTACAAGTTCTTCCAGTCGTTCGTAGAAACCGTTCCTCCCCGTATCCTCGTTAGGACTCCTTTTAAACTCTTCACGTTTTTCAGCTTGGTGTACAAAAACTGCGTGACTTCGATATTGCAGTCCTGTATAAAGTACGAAATTGCTTTCTGTCTCGTGAGAAGAACATTCCGGTTCGTTGTAGGCCTTTCAAACCAGCGCCGCAAGAGCTTTTTCCCCGGGTTCGAACGACACCGATTGCAAATCCTAAACAGGCTCAGTCCCTCCTTCGCTGAAGCACGACCTGCAAAAGTCAGCTTTCCAGCTGACGGGTGGTAATCGGATTGGAATATCTGTAGAGCGCTGAACGTTGCCTGGTCGATGTCGAGCATCTCTTCGCTAAAATTGATCTTCCTTGAAGACTGCACGATCACGATGTTCTTACATTGTGAACACTTTGATAGCGGAAATTGGAGTTTTCACGTCCACGTGTTCATATTCTACGCCTATTCTGTTTCTATCCATAAACTTTAGAAGAGCTCCAAAGGCGCGGACCATATTCACCCTGGTCATGTCAACTCGGAACGACGTAATCAATCTGTTTTCCGTCGCGTTACTCGATTCCTCCGAGAACAATAGTTGAATTCTTCTTTGCGCATGTTCATAGCCTGCGAGTATTATTAGTAGATAATTGAAATCATGAGAAAACGACATACTAAACTCCGTTTTGGGTAACAAACGTAGCTTCATTTTCGGGTTTTCGTATTCGTCATCATCCGGTTGGGCTTGAGGCTTCTCTTTGCCGCCGCCCTCGTTGGCATTGTCAGTCTCTCCAGCTCGATCTTCAGGAACAAATTGCTCCGCTTGAACAACTTCGGATTCCTGCTCACACGCTCGGAAGGAAATGTCTTCAATCACCAGTTCTTCAGCTTCATCCTCCGAAAAATTATTCACAGAGTCGCCATTTTCAGGTTCACAGATTTGGTTGAGGAAGGCGAGCATCGCTACGTCCTGCGCTGCACAAGCCAGAACCTGTGACGCATTCACCTGTTCCAATACTGAAAAGGCGGCGCATTTCAAACGCAAAAAAAAAAAAAACTTACGCGATACGACGACTGAGAAATCTCCTTCCTCCGACACGTCGTGAAGCAGGCGAACTGTTTTGATGTCTTCTTCGTAGTAGGCCGCTCCGATATTCCCACCTCCGAAGCAGATCGCCAGGATCACTTCTGACATCTGAATTGACATCTGTATAAATTAATGATAAACATGCCGAAAACTGCAAATGTCAAGTGTTGGACGTGTGCAACTAAAAGCTTCCGGGCCAGCCCGCATCAGATGCCAACTCATCGGAACTGACTGTGGAAACGTTCCGAGGGTGCGTCCAGTTTTGTCCAACTATTTAGTACAGCGATTTATGTAGTACAGTCGTGGTGGATCCGACCACACATGCCGAAGCTTCTGCAGTGAGGCGACGTATCCGAACCGGCAGTATCCGAACTTATCCGGCAGTATCCGAACGATTACGGCGCAAAAGATCACGGATGAACAGTGTACCGGTCGTTTTGGAGCTCATTTCTTGCTTCGTACTTAGGCCTAGGAGCTGCCGCAGGGTTTGCCTGATCTGCGCTCGCCCAAAATTCAGGCCGGTGATCTTTTGCTCGCGTGATCTTTTGCACCGGTGATCGTTTGCAGTACAATCATCCGAACGGAAGAGGAATACGGAAGATTTGAAAATTTTCAACCGAAACTCAATATTGTTGCAGGCTGCAATTATTTAGCGGCCGCCGCCTCTCCCTCGCCTACAGCAACTTTGCGGTGTCGTCTTCTTTGATCTAACTCTGCGCTCTCGTTCGCTTTGTTCGTTCATCTCTCATGCCCGCACTGCACATTCATGCTCATTCATGTTCTCATGCTCACATTGTTCTGTTCTTCTTGCAGCTTTGCGCAGCCTCATTTCTGCCTTCAGATCGGTGATGCGACCCCCACATCATCGCACTCCGATGCCCGGGCGTTGCTCCACGCCGGACGTCCGCCTTCACTCCGAGAAGACCGCCGTTGACTGGAGCACAGCGCTCTACCATTCGGGCCAAGAATCGAAGCAGCTGCTTGAATCGATTATGAGCCGCGATGCGGAATTGTTTGAGCGGAAACGACGAGCGGAATTCAAACAGAAGGAGAATTTGTCAGTCGAGGAGCGTATGGTTGAGAGGGTAAGCGGGATTTGAATGAATTTATTCTATTTTCAGCTATTTTTTCAGATTCCCATGGATCGCGACGTCACTCTTACGACTCAAGTGCAACTCTACGACCACGCAACGCTGTTGCGCATGACGCAGGAAGGCGTTGAACAGGCGGACTACATCACTAAAATCAGGCAGGAGTTGAACGTTCTGTTCACGTTCAGTGACCTGTCCCTGTCGAAATTCATCGATGCACCAAAGTCCACCCCGTACACTAGCGTAAGTCGATTTCGCAGGTAGATGCATTAAGAATTTATGCTTAGGTAACCATCAAAGGTGCCCTACAGGACGTTGAAGCGGCTCGTTCTCGATTGCAGGTGATAACGATGGATTTTGGAGGTTTTTTTTACGTGTAAATGTGTTTCAGAAGATTATTCCAATCACGGTTGCTCTGCCGCTTGACTCAACGAAGCTGAACAGGAGTTTTAGTAGAGAGAGCTTGACCGAATCGTTGGATATACTCAGGAAGGAGAAGCACTTTTGCTTTCCGTCGATATCGGTGAAGGTTGGAAAGGGACCGTGCATTAGTAGCACGGAATTTTGTTCGACAGAGCTGGAGCGTCATCGTCGTTCGTCTTCTTCATCTCAGCCTTCGACTTCACCTGAAGTATTATCTGCAGTTCGCTTCCAACCTCTCATTTTCTCTCTTTCTATATTCAGAAGCTATATCTTACGGTGACTGGAGCGTCCGGTGATTCAAGCAACCTAATCGAGTGTGTACAGAAACTTCGCGATCATTTCTACAAGAAGGATGTGAGTGGTTGTTTCTCTTGGTTGCACGAGTTTCCTTCTTCTAGGAGGCTGCCGAGCAAACAGAACCAATTGTCGGCACCTTACTCGACATTCCTTCCGAGTTTCGCGGATACGCTGTCGGACAACCCGAAGGGATATTCATGCGTTTCTTGAGCACCTTCAGCAATACGCTCATTCACTTTCCCTCTAGCGCGAATACCTGGCCCAACTTTATTGGTGCTACATTCGAAATGCCTGAGAAATGTCGCTCGACCACTTATTACATCAGTGGCAAGATTGAAAACGTTATAAAGTGCTTTTTGATGCTTCAGGTTGGTCGCGTTGACTGTCCGCAGTTTATTGCTTAATTTATGTGTTCAAGGAGGCGCTGCCTGTTTCGCTAAAGTTCAACGTAGAAGAGGAGGATTTGATTGAAAAAGTGCGAACAAACTCTCCAAGCAAACCGGAAGAAGGTGAATTGCTTAACCATTTCGATGACTCATGGAAGCTACACGTTCACATGCATAGAAACACGATAGGCGGTGAGCAGATCTACGCTCATGATTGCAAGCGGGTGCGTCTCTGGTTCTCCTTTCTTTTCCTACTTTTCATGTTTCAGTATACTGGCGTCATTACAACCACCCTTGCCAACATCAACCGAATGTATGGCTACAGGCGGGCGATCATGGTGGCGGCTTCCAAGGGGCCCAGAATCAGCGTTACATTGCCGGTTAATTTTGAAGGCGAGAAACCGTTGAGGAAATTCATCACCGAGAATACGAAATTTGGATTTAAATACTCGGTAAGCGTGACTTGTCTCGTTTTATTCCTACAGCTGATCTCTTTTAGAAGGTATCCCACGTTGCGACTCGTCCAGTCTATAGCGTTTGTGGCCTATGAGGGCGTTTTTGATTGCTGACTTTGATTAATGCTATTTGCTTTGTAAACAATAAATTCTAATAATTGCGGAGTTGCGTTGTCTCCACGGATTGTGGAGACGCGCAAAAAAGAAAAGGAAAGATCCGCGGATGATCGTAGCGGTTGGTTAAACTAAAACTTGAGTCTCGACGCGATGGATTGAATTGTACCCTTCTGCGCGCAATCTTGGGATTTTGATGCACGGTGGATTGTTGGCCTCGTCGATTGTATGCCGTTCAATTTTTAAATTTCGTTGGAAATTGCGCGTGTCTCGTTCTGCGTACATGTTGGTGAAATGTTTTTAGCTCATTCGATTGGTTGTTCGTGTTTCGTTAGTGGGCGTGTGCTGTTGATTGATTCTCCACTAGTACGACTCTTAATTCAGATGCACACAGAGCGAACGAAGAAGGCAAGAGTTGTCTATTCTCCTGAACCGCCCAAGTCAAGCGGAGTGAGGCGTCCACCCGAACCACCCGGCAAGGTGGAACTGCCTGCTGCGCAGAAGAAGACGGCGACTGTGGTCACTTCTTCTGAATCAACCAGCTCAACCAACGTCAAGCGTCGACCCCGCAAGGTGGAACAGCCTGCTGAACAGAACAAGACGGCAACTGTGGTCACTTCTTCTGAATCAACCAGCTCAACTATCGTCAAGCGTCGACCCGGACGACCCCGCAAGGTGGAACAGCCTGCTGAACAGAACAAGACGGCAACTGTGGTCACTTCTTCTGAATCAACCAGCTCAACCAACGTCAAGCGTCGATCCCGTAAGGTGGAACAGCCTGCTGAGGAGAACAAGACGGCAACTGCGGTCACTCCTTCTGAACCAGCCAGCTCAGCCAACGTCAAGCGTCGACCCGGACGACCCGCAAAGTCCCGCGGCTACCCGGACGACCCCGCAAGGTGGAACTGCCTGCTGCACGGAAGAAGACGGCACGTGTGGTCACTTCTTGTGAATCAACCAGCTCAACCGAAGTCAAGAGTCGACACCGCAAGGTGGAACAGCCTGCTGAGACGGCAACTGTGGTCACTCCTTCTGAACCATCCAGCTCAACCGAAGTCAAGGGTCGACCTGGACGACCCCGGAAGGTGGAACAGCCTGCTGAGCAAAACAAGACATCACGTGTGGATACTCTGCCTGAACCACCCAGCACCGTCAACGTTAAGCGTCGACCCGGACGTCCGAGGAAACTGAAGCGGAGACCGGGATTGCAGAGGAAACCCGAATGCAAGCGGAAGAAGATAGCAAGAGTTGTCTACTCTCCTGAACCGCCCAGTATCAGCAGTGTGAAGCGTCGACCCGGACGCCCGAGCAACGTCGAAAAACCTGCTGAGCAGAATAAGACAGCCAGTGTGGTCACACCTTCTGAACCAGCCAGCTCCACCGAGGTGACTCGTCGACCCGGACGTTCCAGTACTGCAGAACATCCCACTGAGCATATGGCCACTTCTGCTGATCCACCCAACTTCGCAGGAGTGAAGCGTCGAACCAGAAACATGAAGAAAGTGAAGGGTCGACCCGGAAGGCCAAGGAAAGTGATGCGTCGACCCGTCGCGCGGCAGCGAAAAGAGGAAGCAGAGGAGAAGAAACCAGCAAGTGTTGCAAGCTCTCCTGAAACACTGAATATAACTGAAGTGGAACATCCATCTGAAGAATCGGCCAGCGTAGCAGATGAGCTGACGAAGACAGCAAGTGTGGTCGCTTCCCCGGGAACATCCAGCTCAAGCGGAGATGAGCAGCAATCAGGAGAACTTGAAGAACCCGCGAAGGCTACAGTTTTTATGATACCAATCGTCAACCAACCTCCTGAAAACAACTTTGCTGTTAGCCAGCTTGGCCCGATGTTTGAGATCGCTGAGTTGAAACCTCAAACGTCCTACATGGAATTTATTAATGAGCGACAAATATCGAATGGGCTGTCTTGCTTGGAGATCGAAGGAGCCGATGTGGACGGTGAGAAATTCTGCAGAAATGTACTTGTAAAGTAAGGCATTGCTTTGTTAATTTCAATTATTCAATGGGTCTTCAGGAGGACCGGGATTCAGACAAAGACTGACGTTGTCTATGACCGGATTATTGGCGATCAAGCAGCGCGTTTGGCTGAGCTCATCATGAAAACCATTCCGCGAGCAGGGGAATACGTCTTGGACTTTATCTATGAAATGAGTGATAGAAGAATCGCCGATTATTTGCTTGACATTGCGAAACTTATTGGTCAGTTGGTTGCAGTGTACAGAATGGGTTTGACCATTGACAACGGACCACAGTTTTATTATGTGTACACCAAGGATATTGCGAAGAAGACCGAAGATATTTTCATGCGAATGAAACTGGTAAGTTGAAGACTTAACGTTCTCAACGCTGAATTTGAAATTTGTAGTACAAAGTCCAGTATGTCAACGATGCTCACGAGTTCTTAATACGCTATTTGCCTGCCGATTTTCTGGCCCGTTACGTGGATCTTGTTCGATCGCTCAGCAAGCGAGTGCACGGCCAAGAGTTGGTGATGCAGTTGTTGACTCTGGGAGACGATCTTTCGATGAACACGTGTCACAATTGGATGCTGGAATTCACATTACTCTCATTTTCTGATCCTCATACTGAGCTCGTAGCGAACTCGTTTAACGTATGGTGTGATTCAGATCAAGTGAATTCTATAGCTGGTGTTTTAGGACGTGCAACTCCCATCAGTCATATTCCTCCTTGTTCACCCGAACGTTTTCTACGGAGAACGGAAACAGTCGCACACAGCAATGTTCAATGATTTACTTCCATCGATGGCGCGATCCATGGAATTGAAGCTCTCTTGTTTGCTGGAGATACAGTCCAATATTCCCCTGCTGAGCGAGACTTACACGGATGATATTATACTGGCCATCAAGGCTCTGACGAAGGAAAATCCGACTTCAAACATCGTAGTGGTTGGTTGGGAAGTCAGCTGCCGCCTAATTCAACAAGCACTGAAATATGTGGCAGGAGTGAGTGCAGTCGTTTTGTTTTCCTACCCAACACTTGCAATTTCTGCGGTAAAGACGTTCTTTTGTATCAGTTTATAAATTTCATTGTTTTAGGATCCCGACGACGATGCCAATCTCACTTATTGTCCAACCTTATTTGTTTGCGGTGAGCGCGGAGGCCAGGATTACATTGCAAAAATACGGGAAACTATGGATTACTATATCCGTTAGCTTTATAACTTAAATTCAATTGTTTATCGTGTATTTGTTTAGAACGGACCGGGCTGGTCATCGTAAACGACGCTGACGTCAACCTGCACGTATCTACAACTCGACTTGGCGAAGAACGCTTAACGCAACGAACTATCGATCGAGCTATTGTCAAGCATGTTTACGACTTCCTGATGAAGAATTTGGAACTGACCGCACCCAGAATTCGCGCTCTGCGTGAAACGATGAAGCCGGTCAACATTGAAGCAGTGATGGCGAGACCTCCGCTCCGGCTTCCCCCTCTCCGACCTGCTAAGTCCACGGAAAAGGCTGGCAAGCCTAAAGTCGTGTTGCTGTAAACTGTTTGTTTTATGTACTTCTGAATAATCACTTTTGTTGGTCTGTGTCTGTAACGTATGTGCGTACTCACGCACGCAAATTCTTTTCCGAACTCCGCCCATGAGCGCGAGCTTTTGAAGGTCCGTCACCACCTCTTCATCCTCGAATGATGCGAGTTTGATGACATCGTGGACGATTTTGGTCGGTAGATTCGCGAAGTGATCGATCGATTTTCTGAAGAGATTAGTTTTCTGAAGAGATTAGTTTATTGTGGGAGCAAATCAATCAGAATCCGAGTCCATGTCCTCATCGTCAGAACTTGAATCTGAGTCTGAAACGTATCCTTCTACGCGTCCGCTTCGCTCCGCAAGGCTGCCGAGGGTCATTTCGACGTCTAAATAGTCCTGATTGGCCCAATATTTGTCCACTCTCAAGTCCGCTTCAGCCGTGCTGTGAACAGGATGCTTCAAACAAACGCTTTCCTCGGTTACGTTAAAGTGGTCTTTGAGTTTCTGAGCGGTTTCGTGCGAAATCCATGCGTTGATCTCTTTCCTTCTGAGTGCAGAATTCCAGGGAACCTGGGATTCCCAACATCTGTGCGCTTCTTCAAAAACTTCAAATGGAAGGAGATTATCTCCTCTCACCCATAGTTCTTCAAAATGCGGTCTTTTCACGAAATCCACAAAGAGATCACTCCGCATATAGAGCTCTCAAAATGATCAACTGACGTTGAGAGCGAGTGGACTTCAGTTTGATGACTTCAGTTTGAACTTTTCCGAATAAAGAAAGTCTTCTTAAATGCTTTGACTCCAACTGGCGTTTGAGAAATCGGGTCATTTGGAGCGAAGCCAAATCAGACAGATCCTCATGTATAAATTCCCACTCGATGCTTGAAAATCGAGTTTCCATCAACTCAAGAATTTCGTAAAATTGGTTCGGAGCATCGGTGAGTTCGATGTGTCCACAGATTTGTGACGCAGAAGCTTTTAACTCGTCGTAATCAGCATCTGAGTCAACGGTGGTCTCGCGTCTACTTCGATCGGCAAATTCGTTTCCAAACGCCGCCCATGGGCCGTCGAAGAGCGCGAGCTTTTTGAGGTCCGTTTCCACCTCTTTAGCGTCTTCATTTTCATCCTCGAATGAACCGAGTTCGATGACATCGTGAACGATTTCGGTCGGCAGATTCGCAAAGTCATCGTCAAAGTCGTGTTTCAAGTGCTCGACGCAATCCTGGTGCGAGTAGAGCATCGCGACCGCCTTCTGTAGCAGCGAGGTCACGGCCAACTCGCGCTCACAATCAGTTGGGGGATCCTTTCGCGGCTTCTTCAGAATCCGTCTGCTCTCACGGACGATCTCTGAGATTTCCTTGCTGCGGTTCATTTCGGAGCATCAGACGTGAACGTCAGGACGTTTATGGACAGAAAAGCGATGCGAATCGCGTACGAACGAAGCATATAATACTTTGAAGACGCCTAAATACAACACGCTTCTGTTCCGCTTCCAAAATTGCTCGATCGGGCGATCGTGCTAGGACGCATGGGTAAATTCTCAGTTTGGCTGTTGCTTCCGTTTAGTTTGCTTTTGCTGCGCGCAGAGTTTACGCCAAACGCTGATTTGCTGATCGTTTCCAGACGCTACGTGGAAGGCGGCTCGTCTGCTTTGCAGCGTGCAGACACGTCGCGAAATGCGCACAAAAGCGGCGAATCGGAGCAGTCGGCGTCACTCGATTGTCAAACGCAGAGATGATCGGTTTGGCCTCTCTTCTGGCTTTCTTCGCGGCCTTCGTTGCAGCCACCGCGGTCGCTGACGTCCGTAAGTTGCTGCTTCGCTCTGTCTGCTCCATTGCTCCTGTATTTCAGAGAATCTGACGATGTGCGACGTGGAGATGTTCCGCGACTCAACGATCGTCGTGATGTTCCGACACGGCGTCCAGTGGGTCGATGGGAATCAGCCATCGATTGATGCCCTCAATGGCAAATTCGACGGGTCCGAAGCGCGCTTCTCAGACGACAAGGGTCATTCAATGGACTTCGATGGAGCGAAGATGTTCTACAGGAAGAACTACGAAAGTTTCTTGGTTTGGGGGTTGTTTGAGTACGCCACGGTACTCTACCGAAAGTTTCGAATGCTTCATTTCGATCATGACTATCTCAATTCGATGCCGAAGTGAGTTTTGGAGCGATCTGTTGGAAAGTAATATTTTTTAGGGGATTTGCTCTTTACCGCGACGTTCAAAAGCCGCATGACGTACCTTTTTCGATACCGCGTGAAGGCAATCCACATGAATATCTGATGAAAAACCATAGCGACTGGTCACGTATCGGTTGGCCGATGGTATGTCAAGAGAGGAGCGTCAATTACATTCCTACGTCCGAGACCGTGATTTTCGAGAACAAAACGCTTCAGCTGACTTCTAGTAATAACACGTATCTGCTTTCTACTGATACTGAATATAATTTTCATGCTGCATGCTCCAAGGTACGCGTTCTCGATTTGTGCGGTTCTTGCAGCTTCTTGTGTTTCCAGACAGACCCTGGTGCGTTCGAAAAAGTGGTCGACTTCAATGACCGGTTGCCGGACAAGTACGATCAAGGTCTCTACTTTGAGGAAGGTAGGCTGCAGGACGAACGTGAGGAGACGTTTTTCCTGAATCAGCTCGAAAGTGGAAAATTCAAGCTTCATGCGGAACTGGCGAATGAGTATGTTTTGAATCATGATTTCTGCTCTAACGTTACATTTCAGCGGCTATTTCTACCATGTTCTGACTCTGCTCGATTCGACGGACTATCTGAGAGAAATCAATGGTGGAAAGTGCATCGTTCGTAAATACAAGAAACTCGACAAGAAAGACGCTATTGAATTCCCGAGGATGCTCATTTATCCAAAGAGGAAGAGTTCTGCTGGAGTGTTGGTTATTCGTTCAATTTATGGAATTAAAATCTCGTTTTTAGGAATATTATAACCACAACAACGACCACAACGACTACGACAACCACAACCACAACGACTACGACAACCACAACGACTACGACTACGACAACCACAACGACTACGACTACGACAACCACAACTACAACTACAACGCCGCCTACTACAACCGAACCGAGTACGACTACCGTAGCCACAACCTCTGAGCCGCCTACTACAACAGAAACGAGTACGACTACGGTAGCCACAACCTCTGAGCCGCCTACTACAACAGAAGCGAGTACAACTACGGTAGCCACAACCGAAGCGAGTACGACTACGGTAGCCACAACCGCTGAGCCGCCTACTACAACAGAAGCGAGTACAACTACGGTAGCCACAACCGCTGAGCCCATGGAAACTACGACCGTCGAAGTCTCGACATCCGAAGCAACGACTTCAACAAGTCCTTCTACTGAGAGAACAACAGCAGCTACGTCTACCACATATGCCAGTCCGGAAACTGCCAGCGAAGTTCCCTCTGTCAAGGCGAATACCACTCAAGTCATTCCCACTTCTGCAGCACCAACGAAAGCAAGCGATCCCGTGTCCATCTATATGACGACCAGCGAAGCTCCCTCTGTCAAGGCGAATACCACTCGAGTGATTCCCACTTCTGCACCTCCAACTGAGGCAAGTGATCCCGAGCCCACCTACACGGCAACCAGCGAAGCTTCCATTGACAACCTAATCAACGCGGAAGATGGAGCGTCCGGTAATGATACGACTGTGACCGAAACCATTCAAGGAAACACCACAGCAACCGATGTAGCTATGGAAACTACTCCTGAGATGGCGGAGGCCAAAGCGAGTTGGTTTAACCCGTTTTATTCAAGTCAGTGAGTTTGTGATTTCAGACAAGAGCGTCTTCCTGTTTGTCGGTCTTCTGATCTTCTCTTTACTCGGTGCTGCAGTCTCAAGTGTCCTCCTGTTCTTCACTTATCGCGGAATGCTTTTCGGAAAGAAGAAGAGGAAGGAGAAGATCGAGAAAATTGAGAAGACGAACGAGGAGTCGTTTATGAAGTTTTATATGACTTGATATTGTGCTTGCGTTTGAGATAAATTTCCTGTTCTTGAGGCGAACTTTCTGATTTCAATGGTCATTTTCTGCTCGGTATATAGCAATGCTTCCATTGCCATTCTGATTAGCATGGGAAATGGAGCGATTGGTAATAAGCGTTCGCCACCGGATATTTCAAGGTTTCTTCTACGTTCTACGACAGAGACAACGGTTAGAAAATCGCGTCCGTTAAGATTAACAAAGCTCGCTCATTGCACTTCTAGCGAACGCCGTTATTCAATTGTGCGATTTTGTGTGTTGGGTCGCAGAGATTCTCAGTTTGGCCGTTGCTCTGCGACGCTTCCGTTCAGTTTAAATACTTTGCTTTTGCTGCGCGCGGAGTTTCCACGAAGCACTGACAAGAGTCGCTGATTGTTTTTAGACGCTACGTGAAAGGCGGCTCGTCTGCTTTGCAGCGTGCAGACACGTCGCGAAATGCGCACAAAAGCGGCGAATCGGAGCAGTCGGCGTCACTCGATTGTCAAACGCAGAGATGATCGGTTTGGCCTCTCTTCTGGCTTTCTTCGCGGCCTTCGTTGCAGCCACCGCGGTCGCTGACGTCCGTAAGTTGCTGCTTCGCTCTGTCTGCTCCATTGCTCCTGTATTTCAGAGAATCTGACGATGTGCGACGTGGAGATGTTCCGCGACTCAACGATCGTCGTGATGTTCCGACACGGCGTCCAGTGGGTCGATGGGAATCAGCCATCGATTGATGCTCTCAACAGCAAATTCGACGGCTCCGAAGCGCGCTTCTCGGACGCAAACAATAAATCAAAGCCGATGGACTTTGACGGAGCAAAGATGTTTTACAAGCGCTACGGCACTTTCCAGACGTGGGGGTCGTTTCCAGAAGGACAATCTCAGCAGTTTCGAATGCTTACTTTCGATCACAGTTATTTACGTTCGATGCCGAAGTGAGATTTCACGCGATTTGCTGGAAAGTAATGTTGTCTTTAGGGGATTCGTACGTTACAGCGAAACGTTCGAAAAGTCAGTTGATGCACAGTTTCTAATCCTGTTGTCTGATACTGATGTTGCGGGTGCTCTGGTGAAATGGCATAGTAGGCTGCAGTTTAATTGGCCTGCAGTTTGTGACGTCAGAAGTGTTTATTTCATTCCAATCTACGACATTTTTCTTTTCGATGACAAGGAGCTTTCGCTGGTTGTTATGGATGGCAAGTATACAATTGTCGCTGAAACTTTCTATGATTTTACGACCGGGTGCCCCAAGGTATGTGGCAGCTGATTTATAGTTTCGTGCAATTTATTGTGTTTTCAGGCGGGTCCTGGTCCATTCGAGAAAATGGCTGACTTCAATGGTGGATTGACGAACAAGTACGATCAAGGTCTCTACTTTCGAGGAAGGTAGGCTGCAGGACGAACAGGATGAGAAGTTCTTCTTGAATCAGCTGGAGAGCGGGGAGTTCAAGCTTCATGCGGAACTGGCGAATGAGTATGTTTTGAATCATGATTTCTGCTGCTAACTTTACATTTCAGCGGCTATTTCTACCATGTTCTGACTCTGCTCGATTCGACGGACTATCTGAGAGAAATTGCAATGGTGGAAAGTGCATCGTTCGTAAATACAAGAAACTCGACAAGAAAGACGCTATTGAATTCCCGAGGATGCTCATTATTCCGAAGAATGAAGATTCTACTGGAGTGTTAGTCTTTAAACGTATCAATGTAACTAAACTCTTGTTATAGGAATCTGAGACCCACCACAACAACAATCGCTCCGTCAACATTGCCAACTACAACACAAGTAACAGCTAGTCGTGCGACACAAACTCAGCCAGCTACAACTACGAGCCCGTGGAATCTACGACCGTTGAAGACTTCATCTCAACATCCGAAACAACCGCTTCAAGAAACGTTGAACATCTAGCGGAAAATTCTACTTTAGTTGTCGCCGACGCCCGTAAGTTTCTTCTTATCTCGTACTGCTAAACTCCGCTTTTTCCAGAGAATCTGACGATGTGCGACGTGGAGATGTTCCGCGACTCGACGATCGTCGTGATGTTCCGACACGGCGTCCAGTGGGTCGATGGGAATCAGCCATCGATTGACGCTCTCAATGGCAAATTCGACGGATCCGAAGCGCGCTTCTCGGACGACAAGGGTCATTCAATGGACTTCGATGGAGCGAAGATGTTCTACAGACTACGACGGACTGGGACAACGACGGACCTGAATCAGTGGGCGCAAATCTGCTACTGACAAAGCAACG